>SMMW01000521.1:397500-647500 GCA_004794655.1 Marisa cornuarietis
CTGATGATGCTTTTAAAAGAAAGAAAAGTCTTCTGTCAAGGATTTAAACTGAAATGCGTCGGCGCTTTAGGTGTCTAAGTCAAACACGCAGCAAATGTTGTCTTTGTGCTTTGATGATGATGTTGTTGATGATGAGAGATGTGGACTAATACTTAATTGCTAATATTGACCTATCACAGTTCTCTTTGATTTTCTAGATTTTGTAACGCTGGTAGTAGACTTTCTCTTTTTTTTGGGGGGGGAGGGGTTGAAGTACTAAATTTTAGACAAAAGATTGTTGTTTTTCCCTTTGACAAACACAATACTGACAAGAACAAGGAAGCAGATCTTAACTGTAGCTGTTTCGCTTTCATCAAGTTAGTTGTTATTTTTTTTTATCATTCGTTGATATTTATTTGAAAGAAAAGAACAATAACCGCAAATGTGATTGAAATAAAACTTTTTTATGCACCAGTTTCGTATGACGCTACCTCTTCTGTGAAAGAGGAATTAGCTCGACGCCATACGGACACCAACCCGAAAAGAGGCAATATTTATTATTTGTCTCTTCCGATCCTGACTTAGTACTCGAGACCTTATCATTAGATTGGTCCTGAAATGTTTTGTTGTGTGTCATATCGTAAACTTTAAGCAAAACAAGTTAATCAACGTATCTGAAGTAAATTAAACAATGGATACAATTTTTAGTTGAAGTCCTATTAATAAATTAGATGTCAAATAATAGTCTTAAGTATTAAAGGAAACGAACAACCAAGTGCATGATCAAGATAGCACAAAAGTGTTTACTTACAGACTTTTCAGCACATGTAAAATAATAAGAGACAGCAATGCAGGAGAGATGAATCTTGCGATATGACAACTTTATGATTGGACGTGCTGATGCACATTTAGGACCCCTGGAGACATGCTCTTAAGTATATTCCGCCTGGGCTCAAATATTAGCATCAAATAGTCTCGAGCGGACATTGAAGCTAGGGTCTTAGCGGAAATGTCTACAGATCAAGGACAGATATTGTCTGTATGCTTACTCATCACTAGCTTTATACGGAAACTGAAATCTCATTTAGCAAGTCGCATTGTTCTTCCCTTGACAGTGGTGATATTTCTACCTTAACTCTAATGGACGTGCCTGCTGCATTTGACACTATTGAACACTCTCTGCTCCTTCGAAGATTTCACGCGCTCCACGGAATTTCTGGACCGGCACTAGCGTGGTTCAACTCCTATCTCACTGGTAAAACGCACTGTGTTCGTTGATGGTCAAACATCTCGTCCTCTCCACTTTCTTATGGGGTTCCCCTGAGGCTAAGTACTCGCCTAAGTTCTGTTCATTCTGTAAACGAAACCACTTTCATCTTGCATCTAGTCTCACAAGATTTCTCATCAATCATATGCTGTCTCACTCTGCTACTAGTACCATTATTAGCGATGTCAAGGACATGATCGTAACAAACAAACTTAATTTGAACGATAATAAAGCGAAAGCCCTCCTATGCTCAAGAATAAGAAATCAATCTTCACTCATCAGTCTGCCCAATCACATCAAGGTGGGCGAAACCAACATCACCTTTGCGTCATCCATGAGGAACCTGGGATTCATTATCTCTGCAAACATGACTCTTGATAGACAAGTTACAGCTGTCTGTCAGTCTGCCTACTATGATAAGCAGGTTACAGCAGTCTGCCAATTATGATAAACAAGTTACAACTGTCTGTGAGTCAGCCAAGTATGATAAGTTACAGGTGTCTAACAGTCTGCCTATTATGAACTACGTAAGATCCCCTCCATCCGTCACATTCTCTCCACATGCGCTACAACTATCTTGTCTGTGTATTATTTAGTTATTTCTCAGCTCGATTACTGCAACTCCGTGCTATCCTCAATACCTTCTTCATAAACTCCAGAACGTGCAGAATTCCGTCCCACGTCTGGTGTTTAGAGCTGGGCAACGGGACCATGTCACTCCTCTCGTTCAATTCTACACTGGCTACCCATCCGTTCTCGCATCCAGTACAAACTGTCTGTATTTTAATTTCTTTGCTGGCTCCTGCCCTGACTATTCCTCTGAACTTCCCTTACGTTCCAGCTAAACAACTCCACTCCTCGTCTAAAGACCTTCTCCTAGTTATTCTTGTCACCAGAACAACTCATGGTCACAGGATTTTTAGTTACTGTACAGCGAAACAATGGAACTCTCTATCTCTCTCTCTTTCCACATCTGCCGCCTACCCACCATTGAATCCTTTAAGTATGCACTGAAAATGCACCTCTTTCTTCAGAATTATTCCTAACACCAGTTGACTCGTTCCAGCGGACCCAAAAGTTTTCGCAGAATCGTCTACTGCAGATCATATGAAAAGGCATGGTCATGCGCAGGTCTGGTTTCACATACGTGACTTTATCGGTTAACTTATCTTCATCCTCCAAGCAGCTTTATGCGGAAATTCGAAATGTACTTGAATAATGACAGTGACCCAGCGATAGTGTGGCTTGAGGGACTGCTCAAGTATGCTTTGTCATTGGCTGGGACTCATTTCTTGTACTTTCTTCCTCTTGTCCCTCTGTCGCGGAACTCAAACGATGTTCTTTACCTGCATTTTTAAAACATTTTGTCATTTTATCCAACTTTCTGCATTTTTAATAGTTCTTCTCTTTGTTTATTTACTTTAATGTTGTATGATACATAGCAATCATATCTGGCACAACCATATTTCTGAGGATATACAGCGAATGCATACAGTCTACTCAGTGATTCAACCATTTCATTCACAAAGCATAAATCAAGCATCAACCAGTAGGTCTAGACAAACCAGTCTTACAATTGAAACATACTCTACGGCACTGATTGCTTAGATTTTGAAAACAGAAACGTTCTAAACGAAAAATCGAAAGACGACAACTGAGATAAGCTAGTGTTTCTGCAACTCAGTAACTGAGAAACTGCCCTTGAAAAGTGTACAGTATGTATACAAGGCACGTATTTAGGTAGGGCAAATACCAGAAAGCCTGAAAACATTGATCTCGAAATCGTAGAACTCCAGAAATCCCGATTTGTGTACGTAATCTTTGTAATAAAATCATATTTTCCCCCATGCTAATGGAAACAAACTCAAGAATCCATGGTTGAGCTACAGCTAATAACTATTATGGATAATTAAAGCTCTACTATCTGAATATTACTTTTTAAAAGCCCTTTAAAATAATAGATCACAGTCTACCTTTAGAAAATTAACACTGTAATAGCCCATTTTGTTCACTTCCACATCGACTAAAACGTTAAATCAAGGAGACGAAGTAGCTTTCAGCAATCAAATGTCTGATTCTTTCAAAAAAGTTCGTTTTGTGGAAATAAAAGTCTCTTGGGTATGTAGACTTTTCAGTATGCAGACTCTGCCGAATAAAAGTTGTAAATTTCTTTGCAATATCCAGTCTATCGGTTGAGTACAGCTGTTCTTTCTGTTGTTTCTCTCTTTGATGACCAAGGTCTTGTGTTGGCCAGTCTTGGTGATGGTCTTCAGTAGCTGGTAGGCCATTTTGCTTTCATCCTGTGCCGTTTCTTCACCTGTGGTTTGGCAGTGGCATTCCATCTAGTTCTCCATGGCTGCCTTCATCACATTCCTGATGACACAACCTACTTTTTGTATCTGGAAGCTGCTTCAACTTTACTTTCTCTTACTCTTCAAGGCCCTCTGTTCACAGACCCAGGGTTATTTATTTTTCCAGTAACGCCCAGCTGATGCCAAGCACCTTCTTGATTTTCCAGCGAGATTCTCTAGCCACAGCTCAGCGCGGTAGACTTTGACCATGGAAATTTCTACAAAATTTGAGTCTTAAACTTTCTCGTCACCAAAGAGAATTGATGGACCGTTTGAGCGCCATTTCATCCTCACCTTAAGGCCTGTTATGACAAGGTCTCTCTTTCACTCTCACACACGCACACACATATATATATATACACACACACACACATTTTAGAAATTGCTGAGTCTGTTTAGAATGTCATGAGCTAATGAGCTTTGTTTTATTTAGTCTTTAGAATTCAGTAAAGTCTTAGATATTTTGAACAAGAGTTTTTCAGTTTTGTTAAGAACCTAATTGATTCCATCTGAAATCGTGGACTAAAAAAGTTGTAAATAAAAGGGTTGATGACACTGTTGACGCTGGGGAACGCACGAGCAAGGAAGAGAATGTTTACCGTCAAAGGGCTGAGATCCACACCCACGTACGACATCTGTGATAATCTGACCAGAAAACAGAAGTAAAAGTTAGTAAAATTTAAAAAAGGTTAGTAAAATAAGGTTAGACGACCGCACGCAAAAAGAGAAGTATGTCGTCAGCGTCAACAGTGTTTAACACATGAAGAAGAAGTAGGAATGAAAATGATACAGACACAAAAGAGCCTTGCTGTCTTTATATGCGATAGTAATAGCATTAGAAAATCATTTTACAGTTTACGACATGACCTCGCTTTAAAGGACAACGCGAGCGCTCAGCGAAAATCGCTGGAAATAAAGCACAAAGTATCACAAAAACATGTTCCGGTGGTATATTATGACAAAGAGCCATGAACGATTTTATATTAAAATTTTTCTCTTAAGCACACCTGGATTTGTCGAGAAAACAGGAAGTGACGAAACGAACATATTTCTAAAAATAGCGCCGTCCGCACAAGCTGAAGTCTAAGAGAAAAGATGCAATCCTCGGTAAAAGAAAACTGACCAGGACACATTGTGCTGTTACTGAATGTTCTCTTCGACACTCAGTTGGAGTTAGTTTGTACTCATAAAGGAAATCCTAAAGATAATGACAGCAAACGTCAGTAGATTCACTTTGCTCAGAGATGTTTATATATACAGGTCTGTGCTTTGTTCAAACATGCTGTGCGAACTTTGTCCCCACACCACACTTAAGAATTTGCTCAAAACATTTCAAAATGGATTGTTATCCAGTCTTCATACAGTACAAGCAAGTCTTGGACTTTCAGTAAACTGAAGAAATCTTATTCCTACAGCAGTGCTTACTACACAAAAGCACGAGATGTTAAAACCAACTACGACTGCTGGTAGATCAAGCACCAGATATGCAACATCGACAGTTTCTACACCATCTGGTCTACAAGTAACATCGTGTGACAGTCACAAACACAACATCTTCAGTCATATCTTTATCCAGCATAATGCTAAAAGCAACTGAGTGCGAGGGCATCATTGATGTGCGTGATCGAAACAGCTACACAAGAACAATAAAAGAATTGAGGGTGATAAACATAAGGAGCTTAAACGGAAACACGTGCGAGTATCAGTAAGTAAATAGAAAATTTTGTATGCAGCTAAATGAGGAAGAAATAAGTTTTTACATCGATAAACATGTTTCAAACTATCATTATATTTTTAATTGTACAAGAATCCTTATCAGCAGTCAGTTGTAACTATTGTTGCCCCTTAAATTTTGATCTGATTGATTTATTAGTCTGTTGAATGAATTCGGTTTGGACCATATAATTATTTTTTTTAACTTCATTCAAAGCTTCTAAAATAAAGTTCCAATGTGTAGGGCTGTATTCCAAATTTCTTCTGTTTCATTTCTGGGAAAAAAACTCGCTTCTTGAACACGACAACCTGAGCGATGTTTCTTCATTTGACTCGAAGACATCCACACTCGATGTTACAAATACTTCGATCACGTAGGACAACCTCCAGTACAGGAGAGTACTTTTTCCCGCCTTCCTAGTTGCAGGTGAGAATGCCGATGTTTGAAGGCTTATATCTTTAAAATTAAGGATAATTATATACTCATATTTTGGGAATTATTATTTTAAAACGAACCTAACCCGATCATAAAGAAAAATTGTTGCGCTCGCTTTGTCTTTTAAATAGGAAACAGTGTGCTTATGTACACGAGTATTTTCAATAACAATAAACGATAAAAATACAATGACAAGAAAAGAGAGAATATAGGGCATACTTGCAGAAAAGTGGTGACGAAGGTTAAAAAAGATAATCTACCCCGTGACCTTGCGGTCGCTTATTTCGAGGCCATATATTGTGAGGACGGAGGCCCACCTCTTCTCCCTCGCTACCTGGCCTTTCCGAAACCTATCAGATACCCTATCCAAAGTTGGGTAAACTGGTGAAAATACGTTGCGTCAAAAGAGTATCGAACCGGTTAGTGGAAATTCCTTCAGGCTAGACTGCTATTACTTTAACCGCTAGGCTTTCGGCTTTTTCTAAATTGGCGACAACATTTTGGCTACTCACTCGACAATGAAGTAAGGAGTCCAGCAGATAAGTGTAGACATGGTCAGAGCAAACATCATGAGGGTGGTCCGAGGCTTTCGGATATTTACAGGTTGGAAACTCTGCTTTCGCGGTGTTGACCTGAACGGCCCTTGACTAGAACTACCTTCATCCTCAAACCATCTGACATTCTTCTGCAGACTCGGAGTGGCAAGAGTTTCTGTTCCTGGCTTTATTCCACTTCCATCTTCTTCGACAATTTCAAAGCTCCGTGACTCCTTCGATCGATTGTCTACCGATGAAGGGGCTGGAGCTATCTCCTGAAATATTGCCTCCGGTTTTTCACTATCTTCCTGGTTTTGCATCTGTCCAGAACCATTGTGATTATTGTTAGAGACAGGCAATACTGAGCATCCCTGGTAGTCCTGTCTACTCACATTGGTTTCATTTGTTTCAGGCTGAACGAGGTTTTGCCGATGTTTTGGCTCATATTTTGTCTTTGGCTTACCAAGACAGTGTCTGTACGCAGGACTTTCTTCTGTCTTAAGATCTTTGACAACTCCCACCGTGAAATTGGTATTAGCATCACACTGCATGGTCTTTTGCGAAGTTTTGACTTCAGCTGAAGCAGAACCAGTAAGCATTTTAAGGCCTGCATTTACAGAAGTACCAGATGGGGGCGATTCTGTTAAGGTGACATGCGGCCAGGTCTGTTGGCTGCTACGATGACTGGTAAACTCGTACGAAAGTTTGTTTCTCTTGATCACCGTCAAGAAGATATTCCCGTAGCAAATAATCAACCCGTCCAAAATGATAAGAAAGGAGACCCCGAGTATAATAACATAGGCCATATTAAAGTTCACACCTTTGTTGTTAGTCGGAAACGTGCACCGGATTCCCTGCAAACCGGGTATGCCAATGTCAAAGGGACCCTCTTCCTGCAGGTGAATGAAAGGGAAAATGGCCAGTGACGTCAGCGTAAAGGGGACCAGTAACAGGCAAGTAGCCTGCCGCGGGCTCAGATGCCGGTGTAGAGGGTTGCAGATGCGGTCTCGGCGGTCGAAGGCTACGCACACCAGCAGCCAGCAGGACATAAGGATGGGGAATACCCCGATGGGCACCACCAGGCGGCAGTAGGTCAACCCCTGCGAGCGGTAGCTGTAGCGCATCAGGATAATATGACGCGGTAGGCCGAAGACGTTGATGGTCATGTCGCAGGCTGTCATGGCCAGCACAAAGACCCGCGTGGCGCTGGCCGAGAACTGCCTGAAGTAGACGAAGAAGACCAGCAGGTTGCCGGACAGACCGATGACCAGCAGCAGCATCACGAAGGAAACGCTGGGCAGGAGAATTTGGAAGGTGTCGTAACTCAGCTGATCCAGGCGCTGCCGCTTCTCCTCCTCTGTCCAGTTACTCTTTGAGGATCCGTCTATCAGGCTACGGGAATCTAGGCTGATTACAGCTTCCATTTCTAAAAATGACTGCGAGAAACAAATAAAGCAGAATCGTTGCATACACAAGCATAAATGTTTTTTTTCAAGTGTTCTATGCAATGGAAATGAGATATAAAATAAAATTATTTAAAAAATTAGGAATTTCATCGCAAACATTCATGCCAGACTGGGAGAATGTGAGCGGAGCATGCGTCCCATCATACCTTGCATGCACAGCGGTAACTAGATTCCTTAGTGACCCACCTGATCGTGTCTCAGACGACTGCACAACATCCACAACCTAGTTCGCGACAGCTTAACCTACACCATCGACCGCACCTCTCCATCTTGTCCACGTCACTTGTCGAAATGACGCAAAGAAAATGTCATATGAAAATGCGTCATTGAACTCTTCAAATGACAGCTGACCTCGTTGTGATGGCAGTAGTGACAAACTGACAAACTAACAAATCTTTATTAACAAGGGTAACAGGATAAGCAAATATATTTACTTTACATCTAAACCCCCGAACGTCATACAAAAAAGAACTTAAATTCCCAACATAACTAGAAAAAAACATAATGAAACAAGGGAAATAGAGTATAATAAATATATATATAATAACATATATATAATAACATATATATAATAACATATATAATATATAATATTATGTACAAGTACCATAACAGAAAATGTTTGTAATGAGACGTTGAATGGAAAGTTCCTACAACTGAATCTTTCAAATCTGCACTGAAAACGCACCTCTTCCTTGAGCATTACTCCTAACACAGTCCACACAAAGCTCGTCCTTCGTAACCCCGCCCCCTTCCCTCTTGCTACTTTACCCATCTTTCTCGGCAGAATCACTATATTTTTCTGTTCCTGTTACTTGATGCCTTTTGTTTTCTGTTTCGTCAGTACTGTCGTTTTCTTTCGTCCCTTTGTTCTGTGTCTACTTAGTCCACGTCTCTTCCTCGTTTTAAGCGCTAAGAGCATGCTCTCTATGAGTGTGAATATGCGCTATAAAAATCTTCACTATTATTATTATTATTATTATTATTATTATTAAGGTCCCTGAAGCAATCAAAGAGTTTGGTATACATGTTTTATGAGCCTCGTTTTGAACTCATAGAGACTGAATTTCACCTGCTGAAGGTGTGATGAAATGATGTTCCACAGAACACTACCTGAGTATTTTAAACTCATCTTGACTTCGAATATTAAGTTTGAGGGCTTCTCTTAAAGTTTTGGTTGAGAATAATGCAGAAAGTCTAAGGGGCATTTGGTCTTTCTCGTATTTCAGTCTGTGTGTCACGAAATACTGTAAAAATAACTGTGTTTTCGGTGTTTATTTTGAGGGAGCCAGCCCTTCCCAATTTATGCATATATGCTTGATTTGTTTGTTGTTTTGGTGACCATTGTATGGGCAAGTGCTTTCTGTTTTCGTCGTCACTGTTTTTCATCCACGTCTTCTTATTTTCTGTCGCCTACCGGTCTCTTCTCTCTGCTACCATAGCAGTGTCCAGTCCTCACTACTATTGAACTTCCGTCACTGTCATACACTGTCAAGTGTTAATATAGTTTCTCTCTGTCTTGTGACAACATAGATCCCAAACGTTTCTTGAGTTTGTTTATCTACAACTTGCATCGACTGGTCCCGAGTTCGCCGCCGATGAAGCATTGAATTTACGACCGTTAGACCCGTCACGGATCACAACCTCTACAGATGTACTCCACCAGAGCAACGACGGGTTACAATCCATGACTTTACACTTCTCCCGTCGTCTTTTCTACCTGGCTTCTCTACTCATCACTACTATGGACTACTGATTGATCTTTTCTGCGTTTACCATGGAAGAAACAACACCTTTACGACCTGAAGGTTTTAACTTCACTAGCTAAACATCTTGTTCTATAAAAAGATTTCATTCAGCAGAGCAACGACAAAGTCTTCCGTTAACTGCAATAAGAGAGCCTTTGGTCAGGGAACCGCGGTATACGAGCTCACTGATGATGATGATGATGATGATGATGATGATGATGATGATGATGATGATGATGATGATGATGATGATGATGATGATGATGATGATGATGATGATGATGATGATTTCCTTTTGATCAAATATGGGAAAGGGTACAGATGAATTAAATGTTTCCGTCTTATTCAGTCATATTTATGAGACAGTATCTGTTTTGTTCAATGATTTGTGATTAGAAGTTGGAGTATTGACTGTGAGTCTAATATTACAAGGTCTTGAATTGTCGTGTCCGATATTTTCGTTTGTAATGTTTGAGGAACTGTATGTATGTCAGTCAACTTAGCTGTAAAGATAGAAGCATGCGTCGGAAGTCTGGTAGAGGTGGATATCTGCGGGGATAGTTAACTTCCAGTTTAGTCGCGTGTTTTTCTGGGTAATTAGAGACGTCAAAATATATATATATATATATATCTTTGTGGTCTATATAAATTGTGCTTAGTTTGAGCCTTGTTTCTGAAGGGATTTCGCTTGGTTGTTCGTCTTGGCCATATTTGGTGAGATCAAAATCTGCCTGTGGTTGTGGGGATGTCACCAGTACAATGAGGCTTGGCTGTTCTGGGTTCAGATTTCGCCTCGGGCATGCTGTTCTTTCTCTTTATGTGGTATCTATTTACAGGGCTAGCTCCCTTGCCATGATTTAGCCTTACTTGCTGGTTCCTCATAAAACATCAATTCCTATTCTTCTGTGGTTGCGGAAGTTTTCGGGGTGATGTTTACATGTTGGTGCGGGTAAGGTGCTGTACTGCTTGTTCCTGCACCCATCGCGACTGACTTCCCCCGTAATTATGAAGCAAGGGAGATTGTTGCCTGGGTAAATCGCGGGAGGCGATTTGTTTCTGTGGCTGTAAAGATGTGTCCAGAGACCCTCGGATGTACTTTAGGCTTGGATCGTATTGTCTAATACTTCCCTCTCCCTAGGGCAACATGAGAAAATCAAGGGCAAGCATCGTGTGTCCGTAGCTGTAAAGCGGTTTCCAGACTCCAGGGACGCTGCTTTACTCTTCAAACCCTTGTTATTAAGCAATGACAAAGACGGTCTCGGGTATAATAACATGAAGCAATATATGCGAGATCTGAACACCGCTTGGTAACCACAGAAACAAGATACTTGCCCTTGATTTTTCACAATCCTCTGAAGCGATGACATACCTGTTTATATGCGTTTTTTCTTGAAAAAATAATATTTTGCACAGAGCGTTACTCAATAATTAGGAAAATTGCACCTTAGTAGTCGTTTAACGGAGTTTTAGCTCACGCTTGGTAGGATGTGGGCAAGCGGACAGCCAAGTGGTTAGACATCAGTAGTCTGAAGCCGTACGCTCGAAAACATCCGGTTCGAATCCTGTGTGACGCATACTTTCCCAATTTGACGTTGACTTTGCTGCTCAGTGCAAGCTATGGCAGTAAAAATACGACTAAAAACGCTAGTAACACCTCCTTTAAATGTTTTTATCTTCGCTGTCACATTTAAGCCTTAAGCCAGCGTACTAAAGTTTCCATTTCGACAGGGTAAGGCCGTGGTCAAATCAAAAGTTTTAAGAAACCAAGTCAAATAAATATGTCTCATGAACAACTAGAAGCTTTTCATGTCAATACAATAAAACAACCCCGTGCAAATCATTAATCACAACCGGTCACAATTTAGTCAAGAATTCGTTTAAGAAATTTACGACACGCGCACCTAAAGTTGTCGTTGCACACGCTGTAAATGAGAATGTTTATGACGCTGTTGGTGTAGACGAATAAACGGGCTAGAGCAACCAAGTTCAATTTTAGATCACTTAGGTTGGCGCCAGGATAGTCTATATTCCTTATCCTGTGGACAAAAACAGATGAGGTTGACTATAAACCTCTGAAAAGTTGTCACACTTGAAATACGAGACAAAGAAAGAAAGTTCTTATGGGGGGGGGATTTGTGCATGAAGAATATTAATCTTGTCATCGTTAGAAATACAAAGTACACAACGAACTTACCATTGACATTTTGGGTAGTCCTAGTCCATGCTACAAAAATTCATTCGAAGTCAGAATAAGGAGTTCAAGCATGGCGAATTCATTATGGTTGTTATCTGCTCGACGGCGTTAGGTACTAAGAGGACGTCTCATGCTGTCTCGCTTATGGCGTAGGTGAACACGAAACCTGCCGGACCCCCTCTATAAACAACGCTACAGGTACTGCTAAAGTAAAACGTCTATTCTTTTTGTTTGTTTGTTTGTTTGTTTGTTTGTTTTTTGTTTGTTTGTGTGTGTGTGCGCGCGTGTGTGTGTGTGTTACTTTTGATGTTTTATGATGAAGAATGGGCTTTTTGGTTTGGTAGTTTTAGTTTTAATTTACAGTCTAAAGTCATGTTAAGATACATCAACCCTTTTTTTAAAAGCTACTGGTTAAATCGCGTAAAAAACGATTTATTTGCTCAGAAGCAAGAAACAAGCTAAAGAAAGGAACACCGACTCTTTCACGCACTCAAAAACACATAACCATTCTTAACCGGACAAATCTGGACTAACGTTTAACCAATGTTTGGCGAAGATTTTTACAATTACAATTATTTACAATTGTATAAATACTATGCAACACTGAGTCCAACATTTGTCCATGCTATTCCGGTTAAGAAGTGCCTACTCACGTCATGATGGTGTAAGGAATGTAAAAAATAATGCTGATGGTCGTCATCATCAGCATCATCAAGGTCGTAGAGGGAAGTAGATCCCGTCTGGTGCTGGGAGTTTCCAAGGTCTGTACCCTAGTTGAAGACAAATTTGCTGACCCTTTCGGCGAGGTCTGTGTGGAGCTAACAGAACCTGGCTGATCAAAAGAGTCGAATTTGTGGTTGTGGATGACTTCAGAGGGTACGGAGTTCTTCGATAAGGTCATGCTCATCTTTTTGTGCCCGACATCATGTCCAGGGGAGCTTACTGATTCACGCGTAGCGAGCAAAGGCGCTGTCGTTATTTGAGTAGATTTGTTTGGTTCGAAGATCTTATCTGTGTTGTCAGCAGTGGAAGAAACAAGCGTATTCGTATTGTCAACAGGAAAAGAAACAGTGACCGGCTGGGAATTAGCTTCCGATGCAGTCTCGATTAAAGATGAAACAGGTTTGCTGGTGACACGTTTCCATAAAGATTTTCCTTGCCTGGGGCACTTTATTGTCGTTGAGCTATTGGTCGAGGACAAGGGTCGAGTGTTCGCCGTTGAATGAGGAGTGAGAATGTGATCATTTGAAGTAAAATTGCAAGAGCTTCTGGTCCTCAGGACCTGGGGCTCGAAGGATGGGACATTCGGCGAAGTTTCCATGTTTACGTCCCTTTTCTCTAACTGTAGATTGTCAACTAGAGCGAACCATTGAGAGAAACTGCTAGTCGTCACATCAGGTTGGTTGGAAGAGCAGACGGATGATGAAGGCGAAATGTTCGTGATTGACCTGGAAGTGACAGCGTAAGGTCTGACCTCTCGATAACTAGACTTCCACTGCGTTTCACTTTCTTCGCACCTATTCTGAATATCATCTGTGTCGCTTAGTTTCTTATCCTGACTCATCCTCTTCTGATACGCCTTCTTGGTCCAGCGGTGACTTATACCAGTTGACTGCGATGCGGTTAGACGATGAATCTTAAGGAACATTTTGTCTTGCTGGTAGAATCGGGCGATGATGCTGCCGTAGGCGTAGGCCATCAAGTCCAGCAAGATCATCATGTACACCAGCATTACGCTTCCAAACACACATTTGTTGTAGGCGCTGGGGAAGTCGCACGTCGTGGCCTGTAGTCCGGCATTGTTCAATATGAACTTCTTCTCTCCGTAAAGGACTGCCAAAGGCAGTACTAGAGTGGAGCTCACTATGAAGGACACTACCAGCAGCTGACCCGCGGAGCGGGTGTTCAGCTGCCACTCATACGGTATACAGACACGCCTCCAGCGATCGAAGGCCATGCAGACCAGTAGGCAGTTGGACATGGTGACGGGAAAATGAGACGCGGTGCGAAAAAACACACAGGAGGACATCCCGCTGCTCTTGTACATGTACCTCAACCTGTAGATAAGAAACGGTATGGAGATAATGTTGGTGCACAGGTCGCAGAGAGACATGGCCATGATGAAGACGCGCGTAGTGGATGGCCGGAACTCCGTCAGGTACACGAAGAAGACCAGGATGTTGCCTGGAATGCCGATCGTCATTAGTATCCCGCAGAGGGCAACGGATGGGAGGAGAATGCTGAAGGTCTCCTGATTAAGTTCCTCAAGTCTCACTTCTTTCTCCTCCTCCGTCCAATTGCCAACAGCTGTAGAAGAAGCCTCCTGGATCATTTTCTTGGTCTCACTCTCTGAAGCCGCATTCAATGGGAGCAAAGACCCTGAGGCAGAAATTTGCACATTGAAAACAAAGTTGCTGCTTATTTTTGAAACCGCTTATCTGAAACTAAATGATAGACCTTGGATAGCTCTACTTGAAACTGATTACCCACCCAACATGGAACTTCCAAGGTAGTACTATTTCTGTATTTGAAATTCCTAGTCACTGTATTTCAGTAATTTTCAAAAACTGCAATTATTTTATTTCATGCTTTTTTGAACTGCCTTAGTTTTTCTTCTCTCTTGATTTCAAAAACCAACGAGGCAGTTATCAAATAATATTCCACTCTTGTTAACATGGGTGATAAAATGTGATCTATTCGATTTTAAGAAGTTCTATCACAGCGCACGCTACTAAGTGTTTATATTGACGGTATGGTAGCCACCCGAAGATGGAAGATAGAAAAACGGAAGGGCAGACAATAATGATATCCCAGAGAAATAAGAAGGAGAAAGTTTGCAAGACATGGTGTCTTTAGCATGGTTCAGAGACTGCTGCTGGTAATGGACATGGCGACAGTGCTACTGCTTTTTGTGACAGTGACGACGATGTTTCACTTGTTTAGCTTTCGTACAACTACTTCAACTTGCCGGTGATGAAGCTGTGCCGTGGAAACTACTATTCTACACAGATATTGTTGACCTGAAAGCTTAAGTCAAAGCGCATTGAGCTTGCTGCCAGCAGGTATCAGCGCTATAGATGTGATATTATTGTTATTATTAATGAGCCATTAGAAGAGTTATTGCCTAAATAAATTCTCAAAATTCTTACAATCTGTTCTGACGAACCGTGGAATTGCTGGACCATAATGTGGCGGCTTTGATGTTTTTGTACCTTGCCTTCGTCGATACCCCTGTTCGACATCTTCACCGCCATCGGAACGAGGCCAGCTGGACTACGATGACGCATATTGATGTGACGATCTTTACTTTCATTTGTTTCGTCATTTCCACAAGTGACGTGGACAACATGGAGGCGTGCGTTTGGTGCTGCATGGCCAGTCCGCCTTCATCCCACACGACAAGCTGCTGCCAACTAGGTTGTGGATGCTGTGCAGTCGTTTGAGTAACGGGCAGGTGGTTCATCAAGGTATCAGGCTTTCGCTGTTCACACAAGGTGAGATGAAATGCTTGCTTCACTTACCGTCGTTCATTCCAGCGTGAAAGCTGCAGTCATTCTATTAATAGTTCGTTACCCACCGACAAAATGAGATCAGTATCGAATGTTCTAGATGAAGAGTCACTTTTCTTCAGCGTTCACAAAAGTAATGTGTTGATTTTTTTCTTTTTGTTTTAATCTCACTTTCTTCTGATCTGTTTTGTAAGGAGTCAGATTATTTTACTAACCGAGAAGTAACACAGGCTTCGCTCAACCTAGTACATTGCTAGGTACCTTATATCAAAGAGGTCATACTTTAAACCTCTGATTGATTGATTGATTGATTGATTGATTGATTGATTGATTGATTGATTGATTGATTGATTGATTGATTGATTGATTCATTCATTCATTGCCGTGTAAGAAATGTCGTATTGCACACCAGTATTTTTCATTATAATAAGCGTCTTATGAAAAACAAGAAAAAGACACTCACAGGACATGGAACTTTAACATACTTCTTCAGTACAAAGATAATATGCGACATACTATTTTGAAATAGTATCGATACAGTGTTTCTGGGCTAAAATCGTCATAATAATATAAATATGGATACCATTTATGTCATGTCGCAAACTTAAAATCTCTTAATCTTTTTCTCCTTTTCTCGTTAACGACCGATCAATTATTTCTTATAGTTTATCGCCATGTAATTCCCTATGCTTGCAGAATGTTATAGGTCTAGTTCAAGAGCTCAACGCTCACATTTCTATACAGCAATTTTTGCCAGAAAAAAATGCACTCTCATTAAGGAGAAACTTCCCCAAAAGCTTTGTAGGAAGCAGGGTCACCACACTCGTGAGATACCAAGAACCACTACTTGCGACTAAAAAAAAACCCCAAAATGTCAAAGTTTTATCCTATAATAAAAAAAATTAAAATTTTATGAAGTCAGCGCCTCCGCTTTCATTTTTACGCAGTCGTCGTTAGCCATGGAAAATGTATCCAGTCTGAGGAATACCTTTCCAGAGGGCAACTGGACGGAGGAGGAGAAGCAACAGCGTCTGGAGCAGCTGAGTTACGACACCTTCCATACACTCCTGCCAACCATCTTCTTCGTGGTGGTGCTGCTGTTCATCGGTCTTCCCGGCAACCTGTTGGTCTTCTTCGTCTATTTAAAGCAGTTTCCACCCAGCGCCACGCGGGTCTTTATTCTGGCCTTAGCGGTCTGCGACCTGACGATTAACGTCTTTTGCCTACCGCGTCATATTATCATGATGCGTTACAGCTACCGCTCGCAGGGGTTGGCGTACTGTCGCCTGGTGGTGCCCATCGCGGTATTTCCCATCCTCATGTCCTACTGGCTGCTGGTGTGCGTGGCCTTGGACCGCCGAGACCGCATCTGCAACCCTCTACGCCGGCATCTGAACCCGCGGCAGGCCACTTACCTGTTATTGGTCCCCTTTACACTAACGGCGCTGGCCATTTTCCCTTACATACACCTGCAGGAAGAGCGTCCCTTTGACATCGGCATACCAGGTTTGCAGGGGATCCAATGCACGTTTTCGCCTAACCACACAGGCATCAACGTCGCGAAAGCCTACGGAATCACCCTTACGTCCAGTTACGGCGTCATCTTGACGTTTTTGGTCATCTCCTACGTGAATATTGTGTTTGCGGTGTTGAGGCATAGCTATCAGCTCAGGCGATATGCTGCCAGCAGGCCTTTCACCCAGCAAACGTTGCCGCACTCCTCCACAGCGGATTCTACACCAGCAAATACGCGTGGACAAGCAAATCTTACAACGTCTTCAGCAGTGATGTACACTGTCCCAGGCACTGCGGCTATTGCAGCTGAAGCTTCAAAAGAGGAGACCACGCCGTGTGATGCTGAGAAGAACGCCAAGGCAGGGGTTCTCGATGAGCCTGAGCCGATAGAAGACCCTGGGGGTAAGGAAAACACCAATGGGCAACCGCCATGTCCTGTCTCTAACAATAACGACAACAGCTCTAGCCAGGTGCACGACCAGCAGTCTCCAACGTTCGTAGTCACAGCGGCGGAATATTCATCGAGTAACTCTAGTAGCCTTGACATTGACAAATTCGGTGAAGAACAAGGAGCAGCAAGTCTTGCCCCTCCGGGTCAGGATCAGAGCGCCAGCACGTGGACAGAAGACGGCAGTTCGGCTCAACGGAGGTTCATCTCCGCGCGGCCAGAGCAGCCTGTCAAGGCGAAAAAGAAAAAAGGGTTTTCGAAGACCACCCTCATGATGCTTGTGCTGACCGGTGCTACCGTCATCTTCTGCGTCCCTTATTTCTATGTCGAGTGAGTGCCTGAAATGTTGTTACCATTTTAGGAGAAAAGTGGTAGCCAAGTGGTTAACGCAATAGCGTCTAAACCAGAGGTTTTCAAACTTTTCCAGACGAACACCACTTTCGAAAATTTGAATTGACTGAGTATCACCTCCCAACCTTACCCCTTGCGAATATAGATACTAGTCAGGTTCGCCGGTATTTAGTATATGATTTAGTCAGTAGTTAATTGTTAATATATAATGATATAAATATCGTTCATTAAGCATGTATATGATCCATCTTGTTATATGTATAAATATGTAGACTTGTCTCCGCGTCTGACAAACTTTTAACTGTTGGTGACCCGGCGGTCACAACACCCACAGACTCCACGCACGTACCGGCGGGTAAACGAGTAGATATGTTATTAATCAGGATTGCAGGGGTCTGGTTCCCAATATTTGTGGCGTCCAATTAATGGCTTAATATCCTGATGCTATGAAATTTCTGCCTCTGGGTTGAGACATATGGCCATATGCAAGGACGCACCCGCAGCAATGACAGCGAACATTCAACACCCGTAAAATATATATACGCATTTTTTTATGTTGGTGTATGGTGCTCGTGTACCACCCATCATACCTTCGCGTACCATTAGTGGTAATCGTACCACAGTTTGAAAACCTCTGGTCTAAACTGTAAAGAGTTCACACTCGCCGTTTCGATACCCGTTTGACGCTGCGTATTTCCCCCCAGTGGTGTGGAAGGGTCAGGCAGGGATGGAGAAGATATAGGCACCACCCTCACAACTGGATTCGTAATAAGCGACCGTTAAGTCAGAGGATCCTTTACCTTTTTTCGAAATTGTATCACCATTTTGCTTAGTGCAGGCGCTTGGTTTATCGTGTAATCTGTGTGTGTGTGTGTGTGTGTGTGTGTGTGTGTGTGTGTGTGTGTGTGTACGTTCGAGTGTATGTCTAGAGACAAGTAGATGCTGGCACTTTATCTCTTCTCTTTTCTTTCTACTCTCTCTTTCTATCTCTTTACCTTTGTATATTTTTTCGTTGTATATTTCTGTTTTTGTAGAAGTCTTGTAGATTAACACATGGATTCCTTTCTAAAGTAAGAATAAGTAGTAACATGCTTAATAATTTCTTTATCCTATATTAATAAAGACAGTCAAGATGAATTTGTGTCTCGTTGACTTCTTCTTCTTCTTCTTGTCAATATCATTTTCGTTTTTACTTAATTTTATTTCTGTTTTGTTGCCAGATTATCACGATATCAGTACGTGGGTCAAGGTCTCAACGATTTCACGATAAACATTCGCTTCCTTGCTCGGGTGTTTCCCAGCGTCAACAGCGTCATGAACCCTTTTATTTACAGCTTTATTAATCCACGATTTCGAAAGGAGTCTGCTCGATTTTTAACAAAACCGAAAACCTTTTGTTTCTAAAGACATTGATTAAATTAAAAGACTTCTTTGAAGTTTAAGACTCAATAAAAGAAAGCTGAATACAGTGGAACCTCGCCTCTGATAGCGAACATTTGAGATAACGACCAAAAATTTCGTTAAAAATTTGCACCGGATACCGAACAAAATTCAGATACCGAACAGTCACGTCACCCACACCAGCATCTCAGATCTAGCATCATTCACGAGACACAGCTACGATCGGTCATTCCTCATCTTTAACTGTTCTTATTTAGTGATTTTTGTGCTTAATTTTAATAATACAGTCCTCAATCATGGCCACAAAGAATATTAAGAGCAATAGTAGCAAGGTAGTGAAAAGGAAGCGGCCAACAATTGACTTGAAAAAGGAAATGATTTCAAAGTATGAAGGAGGCATGTGTGGATGAGTTTTTTTTCCTTCAACCTCAAAGTGACAGAAAAGGGAAGTCACCCCCGATTTTACAATGCCACATGTTTTCCTTGAGCGAGATTCCCTCTCCGAGCAGTAGTTCCTCCCATTCCCACCCTCACCTACTACCACCCACGCCATCACATCGCAGTCAAAATGGAAAGTTTTCTTATGTTTACTAAATGTTTTCTTATGTTCAGTTGCTTTCTTTAATGTTTCATGTCTATTCAATTCCATTTATATTGTATTATAACTGTTCTCATTTAAGACCAAAGATCAAAGCAAGCGTAGGTCAAGGTGATGACGGAAAGACATTGATACCCGCAGTACCCTTCCTCTCTCCCTCTCTCTCTCCCTCTCTCTCCCTCTCTCTAGTGATTGTTCAAGCATTCACCCATCACCATGTCCCTAATAACTGCGCTTTGTTATGGCCTAGACACCACTGGTTTGTGACAAACATCAGTTTCACATTTTGGGTCTTGCGTTAGTGGACATAGACAGAAAAATACTTTGTTGCCCCTTTTCTAACTTAAAAAGTTGACAGTTCTTGTCAAACGGGCCACTAGTATTTGGGACAGGCCACCTCATGACCAGCCAGCTCTCTTGTCTTTCTTTGAACAAAGGGTGTATTTTGCATTATTATTGTCAAACCCCGCCAACCACACACACACACACACACACACATGCACGCATGCACACCCACACCCATCCATGCGTATCAAGACTGTTTTATTTATAAAATATACACACAAGCATATATGTATTTATATCTATACACACATAGATAACTCGGTTAATTGCTCTCAAATCGAAGGTTTAAGTCACTTGGCAGATTACAAACTTAACACCAGCAGCATGGCATAACGATGTGCGAGACATTTTAGAAACAATATAGCAAGCTACATCAATGAAGTGAGTTTTCGAATATATGTTTGCAACGTTTCAGGTCTTTTCTATAACAGAATAATACATCATTTTCCTTTCATCCTGTTTTTTTTATAAATACATCTGGAAAGGCAGTCATATTTTTAATTGCTGAGCAAAAGTTTTGTTATTTTATAACTTATGTCTATATTGATTGATACCATCTACTTTGTACATGAGTTTTCCCCAAATTTTATTTTTTCAGCATGTACCTGGGTACACTGTGAAAAGCACAAATGGTCTCCTTATATCTGTGTAATATTGACTTTTTTGTTTACAAAATAAAAAAATCCACTAAAATCATATTCTGAGTTTATAGTAGCTATGATAGAGAGCGAAATAGGTATAAAAATCTTCAAGGAATGAGTCCCAATTAATGGCAAAATATAGATGCACAATCTCTTGAGCAGCTTGATCACACTGTCATTGTCATTGCGGAAGGAGATTTTAAATTTCCATGTAAAGCTGCATCGCCTGCATGTATGACCATTAGGTGAAGTATGTCAAATTAATATGTAGCAGACGATTCCGTTGTACCAGTGTTCGCTGGAGATTGAGTTAATACTTGGAATGAGTCTGTGGGGAAGATAACTCTGACCAGCACAGCAAGCGATACACACAAGGAGCGCTAAGTATGCACCAGACCATCGAGCAATAACCTTATTGTCTTGCAAGATTTCTACCTCATACATAGCTGTCACTTATAAGTTAGACGTGTTGGAAAGTCTGTAAGTATGCACGTTCCTTCATTTTCTGTCATATTTAACACTATTATGTAGCTTCTAATTTGTTGATAGGATTTCGATTGAAGATTTTATCGACTATTTAAGTTTTTTCACGTCCTGATTAACTGTGTTTTGATCAATCAGACACGCATTCCAGTTTTAAAACCTTGACAAACGGCTTACATGTAAAGTTTATTAGTTGGTTATTAATAATAATAATGAAGTTTTTTTTATAGCGCATATTCACACCCATTGAGAGCATGCTCTTAGCGCTTAAAACGGGAAGAGACATGGACTAACGAGGGACGGAGAAATAAACAACAGTACTGACGAAAAACAGAAAACAAAGATAGAAAACACAAAAAGGCACCAAGTAACAGGAACATCGAGATTCTGCATATTTTTTTTTAATCCTCATCACTCTGACGCATAAGGCGCTACCGAAGATTTTTCCAGCCATCAGTCCTGGGTGGGTCAGGTACTTCGTTCCCGGTCTTGACAGTTCGCCGCGACGTACCCAGTGGTGTACCCTTTCACTACTTCATGTTTCCCTTTTTTATAACACACTTAACACCGCTTTAAAACTACCGCTCCAGGGATAAAGCAATATCTGTGGGATCTGGATACAGTTTATAACTTCGGAAACAAGACGCTTTTCCTTTAGTTCCCTGCTTTACCATGGGAAGACAACTTACTCTCGCGTACTAATTACGGGCCCGGAGAGTAACGTGAAAAGGCCTTTTTCTCTCTCCATCTGCAGGACATGACCCCATATTAAAGTCTCTGTTTCATCTTATTAACGATGCTGATAATGCATGCATGTGCTTCTGGAAATTCGACGAAGGCATCGTCGTCCGAAGCCTTTGAGCCGGCTCTCGATCTTGTTTGTTCTTGGAAATTCTGAGGCATCAAGAAAACCTGAGTGAACAATTGTTTTGTATATTTTCAGTTTGGTTATGGTCTGCAAACTTTATGGCTTCAAGACTTCCTGCAGGCTCTTCAAAGATTATACTACGAGACCTGTTCTGGAGAAGGTCTTCTTTGCAATGTTGTTACCTGAGATGTCGCTACCAAGATTCTTTAAGTCCTGCGCTTCTCTCAGCTGCGTACTTCCGTGAATGAATTTCTGATGAAATGTAGCGAGAACATGGAAGTTTTCCTCTTTTCATACTTTCAATGTTGAACAAAAGTTTAAAACTTCTAGTTTATGGACTGAAAACCGCTATCTCTAACATCATATTTCTCGCAAAACTCATTTAGAATTCAATTTGTTCTATCGATAGATTCTATCAAGATATGTGTTGTTACTTTTAATTTCTAAATTAATCTCTAGAAAATGATACTTTTATTCTAAAAAAAGTCCAAAAGCGTCAGTTTAACACAGCATGTCGTTCTATGTGAGAGACTCACAAGTTAACCTAAATCCACTTTGACATTCTCCCACGGATTAATCTTTGTGACTTGACGAGAAACTGACGACACTGTAGACGAAAGTTTGGATTACAAAAGCTGTAGATAAAAGGGTTGATGACACTGTTGACGCTCGGAAAGATTACAGACAGGTACCGCATGTTCAGAGTCCATGCGCTGAGGTGAACCCCGACGTACTCCACACCTGACAGACTGCAAAGACAGGTAAGTGTGATATTAATCTTCGTCAAAAAAGGGCCCTCGTCTTCGGTTTTTGTAATAATTATAATGTATTGGAAGCAGATATGTGTGGTACAATCCAGTAAATTACACAGAATACATAGAGACATATTTTTACGGTATGATTTGAGGTATTGTACGAAGGAAGATGACCTTTCCCCACAAAACACATTTAATTAAATAATAAATTAAATCTACAAATATATGAATACAACACATATCCCAAAACTTGTCAGCAGTTAAATGTCATTGCTACTATTTAATATTACTTAGTACTGCAAACTGAGCGAACTGGATTAAGATTGTTTTTTTGAAGATGTATGATTCCTTAAGGTATGTTAATTAATTAAAACAATAGCACTTAAGTTTTAGGATCTGCTGCAACAACAAAAAATTGTAAGACTAGACTGTATTCTACTGCTCATCGCAGCCGTAATGGCCGACAAGATAACTGAGCGATCAATGAAGAGGTTTTTGGTGTACGTTTCTTCTCCATTATTTACTTCGTTTTCTTTAACAACGATTATTGGAAGTCCTCATATTTATTTTGCATAGGCCATCTCATGGAGAGTCACACCAGTCAAAATAACAGGAGAAACTTGTGCAGATGAAGTTAAGAGAGAAGTTGCTGGAAAATCGTTTGCAAGCAGCAGTTTATCTCCTTTATCTTCACTAACCATCTGTGGAGTCAGGCACCTAAGCAAGACAACTGGGTCGACTGGAAGACGTTTACTGCGCTACACGGGTATCGAAATAGGACGACCCTGGATTCGAACGCCAGTGCTATAACACCTCGACTTTCCTCTTCCCCATCCATACAAAAAGGAGTTCGTTTCAGTCAGCTGCAGTAACGATCGTCGAAAGACACACAAGGTTCTAAATGTACTTACGCCAATGCGATGTCGGGGACGCAGCAGACGATAGTAACGCCGGTCAAAACCAGCATCATCAGTGTGGTTCGTGAGAAGAGAAGTCTCTTCTTCAGGTGACCGCCTGGTGCACCCCGGCTACCGCCCCCACATCTTGAAACATCGCTTTCGTGAACTTCACCTCTGCTCTCTGCCAGGTCGTCAGAACTGCTTTTTGTTCCGCGCACAGGGTTAGCGTTACGCTCGCGGTTAACGCAGTCTACTGCACTAGCCTCTGATGCAGCAGGCTCTCTGACTTCTGGCCTTTCGTCCTGAAATGAAAGCTCTGCAGATGTGTCTGAAGTTTTTACTTCCGTCTCGAGAGTCCCTTCAGTCAGACTTTCATGAGATTCTCTGCTCTCTCCTATTGTTCTCTTGACCGTGGTCAGTTTAAACTCACCTGATGTCAAAGCACCGGTTTGATGATTTCCAAACGACCGATACGTTTTGTTTTGCTGACACACCTTGTACACGATGTGCGCATAAGCTAATGTCCCCAAGGAGAATCCAACGATAAAGAAGATCATCAAGGCAAATTCGAACACTTTCTTAACGTTCACTCCTGAGTATGAAGATTGTAATCCGCAAGTACTTCCAATCAGCCCAGGTACACCTGTGTTCAAAGGTGTTTCACCGTAAAAGGGCATAAAAGGAAGCAAGATGACAGCAGTCAGAGCGAAAGGAAGAATCAGCAGGTAGGTGGCGTGACGAGCGTTCAGCTGTCGTCGAAGAGGCTGGCAGATGCGACGTTGACGATCGAAAGCCACGCAGGCGAGAATCCTAAAGGACATGAGGATAGGGAACATGGCCAACATCCCCATCACCTGGCAGTAATGAGGGCCGTGTAAAGTGTACATAAATCTCGCTCGGACAATATGTCTGGGCAGAGTGAAGACGTTGGTCACCAGATCGACCACAGCCATGGCCAGCACGAACACGCGCGTAGCACTGACTTTGAACTTTTTGAGGTAGACGACGAAGACCAGGAGGTTCCCAGGGACCCCGATGACAATCAGCGTCGTTACAAACAAAATCACGGGAATTAAATCGATGAAAGTGTCATAATTTAGTTTTTCCAAACCTTCCTGTGTCTCTTCCGATGTCCAGTTGCTCCTTGTTGATGGACCATACTGGTAGGTCGTTGATCTGTTGTTCGATGTCATCGTCGATTACCCTCGTGCAAGCACATTGATATTTTTCATGAATTTGGAAAAATATGGCTTAACACTGGGATGTCTTAGCACCGTTGTAACCATTAAACTACAACTTGCTCGAAGGAGGCCTGAAGAATGGACCCGTGGATTGACCAGAAACGTATGGCTCGTTAACGTCGCTCACACAGCCTTTCTGTCAGTTGATGACGTGTCGGATTTAAGATGAAGTGCTTGCCCAAATTTCATGACTTTATAAACTACGCAGATACGGCTGGCCGACCCTGGCTGAGATTCCCTACTGACAAGACCCTGCTGATCCGGAAGTGACAAGCAGTAAGGATGCAAATCGACAAAGGATGTTCCTCTCTTTGCGTGAACATAGGAAAATTTCAGTTTTTGCTAACACAGCTTTCATTGTCTAGCTATTCTGTAATATTTATTTTTTTAATATTTTCATTCTTCGTGCCTGCGTGCGTGCGTGCGTGCGTGCGTGCGTGCGTGTGTGTGTGTGTGTGTGATCTCCTGTGCGTGCTTTCTTTAAAATTTAAGGAGAAATACAGAGAGAGAGAAAGTGTGTGTATTTCCATGCGCTGGGTTTGTATATATATATATATATGTGTGTGTGTGTTTCAGTATGCGCGACTTTGTGTTAGCGTGTATAAACATTACTATGTGCATGCATGCGTGTCTACAATTAGTCACCTCAACCAGCGCAAGGACTGATAATGTCCAGGACGTTTACCCGAGTAGTGCTCTTCGATATTGTCACATGCAAGATTGAGGTCGGCGTAGGGATACAGAGTCATTTTAAGGCAACATGACGAGGACTACTTGTTTCCTACAATCTGTGCGCGCGATATGCGTATGTTTCTATCAGTATATTTCTATAAACATTATTTAGTTTCAGTTCTAAGTAAGGTTAGTAATTATTATTTATTTTATTAAGTATTCAAAAGCCTGGGGGGAACAGCGGCACGTTCTTGCATAGTCTCGTGAGCGTGTGACGCAGACCTGCGTATTACGTCACACCATGACGCAACTAAGAATGAAAGACTCCTTAGTTACGGAGGATTAATTTTCAGAGTAAGTCGTCATGGTGTGGTGTACATGTACCCGACACGGTCCAAAGCAGGTGAGAAACCACGGCGATTACTCTGCTAAGTAAATTAATGTATTTGATCGGCGTGGATTCCACGTAGCCCTAGCTAGTGTCGCTAGGCGATCACCTGGGTGACCCAGCTGGTTAGCATGCGATTGGTCAAGACCGGTGGTCAGGTAATGAAGTTAGCGGGCAGAACGTCTCCCAAGGATTCAGCGACAATCTGTCAGTGTAGACTGACCTGTACTCCATTAGCAGACGACTATAACGGACGTTGATATCTTTCTATCTACCCAAGGGTAGAATTTTGATGCCTGTTTACACCGGGAAGAACTGCACACCCAACCCGTACGCCAGATTCAGCGACAATGTGTCAGTGTAGATTGACCTGCACACCACCAGCAGACGTCTTGCAACGGTCGCTGACATCTCTCGCTACCGAAGGGTAGAACTGGGAGCCTGCTGACACTTGGGTGTAAGCGTTGTTAAACTGAGCGTCAGATACAGCCGACACCCTCCCCGCAGGAACTGTATGACACAGACACGGAACTGCTTGACTACGATCCGCCTGAGACGTCTCCAACAAGACTAATCTTCAGGCCACGATATACTCTCGTGTTCTGGGGGAATTTATATTGCGATTCTTACGCTCATCTTGTTTGCCGACCGGCACTCGGCCACTATACGATTCATAACAGGCGCAGAGGTCTCCCTACCAAGCTGTTCCAGACTCAGCGGACAACCCTCCAGCAAGAACCGGATAACGCGGAGTCGACAGTTGTCCACTTCACTCCGCCTGGATCTACTCTAGTGTTCATATTGTGATTCCTGATTTTGGATAAGCTTTCCTGTGCAAATTCACATTCGTCTGGGACACAGTTTGCCGGTCAGCAACCAGGTGTAACTTGTCTCCAAGTTGTCCACCCACCTTGGATATACCTGACCATCGAACCACAACGTGACAGGTGACATTTGCCTGGGAAAGGGAACCCTAGCTTTCTGCGTTAGACAGTTATAGTAGTTATTGACTGTTCACTATTTCTTTTAACATATCATTTCTACTTTTATTTTGTAACATTAAATGTTGGAATCGTTGGGCGGCCCTTTTTGTCTGAAAAAGGAGGAAGAGTGCCGCAAGCGTGGCTACATGTAGATGTACACTCGCGCTGATTTCTGATGATGTGTGATGTGTGAATGTGTATTTTTTCTGCTTATGATTGTACCACTAAGGTATTAAAGACCGCGTGGCCATTTTTCGTTTTGAGGGTGTTGTCCATCATCTCCTCTCCCTTCTTCTTCTCCTTTGTCTTTACTAACCATCTGTGTAGTCAGGCACTTTTTCCAGACAACTGGTTTGACTACAAGAAGTTTGCTACGCTACACAGGTCTTGCTCCTGGATTCGAACGCCAGTGCTATAACACCTCGACGTTCCGCTTCCCCATACACACAAAAAAGGAGTCCGTTTCAGTCAGCTGCAGTAACGATCGTTGAAAAACACAGAAGGTTAAAAATGTACTTACGCCACTGCGATGTTGGGGACGCAGCAGACGATAGTAACAATGGACAGGACCAGCATCATCAGTGTGGTTCGTGAGAAGAGAAGTCTCTTCTTCAGGTGGCCACCTGGTGCACCCCGGCTACCGCCCCGACATCTTGAAGCCTCGCTTTCGTGAACTTCACCTCTGCTGTCTGCCAGGTCGTCAGAACTTCTTTCAGTTCCACGCATATGGTCAGCGTTTCGCTCGTAGTTAACGCAGTCTACTGCACTAGCCTCTGATGCAGCAATCTCTCTGACCTCTGGCCTTTCATCCTGACATGAAAGCTCTGCTGATGTGTCTGCAGTTTTCACTTCCGTCTCGACAGTCCATTCCGTAAGGTTTTCATGCGACTCCCTGGTGTCTCGAATTGATACATTGAACTTTGTCGGTTTAAATTCACCTGTTGACAACACACCGGTTTCTTTATTTCCAGACAACCGAATTTTCTGTTGCTGGTACACCTTGTACACGATGTGCGCATAAGCCAACGTCCCCAAGGAGAATCCAACGATAAAGAAGATCATCAAGGCAAAGTCGAACACTCTCTTAACGTTCACTCCTGAGTATGAAGATTGTAATCCGCAAGTACTTCCAATCAGCCCAGGTACACCTGTGTCCAAAGGTATTTCACCGTAAAAAGGCATGAAGGGAAACAAGAGGACAGCAGTCACAGCAAAAGGAAGAATCAGGAGGTAAGTGGCGTGACGAGCGTTCAGCTGTCGTCGAAAAGGCTGGCAGATGCGACGTCGACGATCGAAAGCCACGCAGGCGAGGATCCCGTAGGACATGAGGATAGAGAATATGGGCAACATCCGTATCACCTGGCAGTATTGAGGCCCCAGGGTAGTGTAGAGAAATCTCATCAGGACAATATGTCTGGGCAGAGTGACGAG
Organism: Marisa cornuarietis; assembly: GCA_004794655.1. Taxonomy (NCBI): domain Eukaryota; kingdom Metazoa; phylum Mollusca; class Gastropoda; order Architaenioglossa; family Ampullariidae; genus Marisa; species Marisa cornuarietis. Next base: position 425,719 of record SMMW01000521.1, read on the forward strand.
GTTGGTCACCAGATCGACCACCGCCATGGCCAGCACGAACACCCGCGTGGCACTGACCTTAAACTTCTTAAGGTACACGAGGAAGACGAGGATGTTGCCAGGGACACCAACGATGATCAGCGTCGTTACAAACAAAATCATGGGAACTAAATCGATGAAAGTGTCATAATTTAGTTTTTCCAAGCCTTCCTGTATCTCCTCCGATGTCCAGTTGCTCTTCGTTGATGGACCATGCTGGTCGGTCGTTGATCTGTTGTTCGATGTCATCGTCGATTACCCTTCTACAAGCACGTTGAAGCTTTATAAACGTGACACAGTTGTTACAGACTGGTTAACCTTATAACAGTGCAGACACTGCTGACCGCCCCAGGCTGAGATTCCCTGCTGACCAGTCTCAATGTCTGGCCGGCATTGGCAAGCAGTAAGGAAGCAGAACAACACAGGACTTCCTTTTTCTGAACAAAAAAAAAATCCAGTTTGAGCGAACATAGCTTTCGTTGTCTCGCTATTGTACTTCTTCTTCACTGATATTTTCTTTCTTCGGGAGTTTAAAATTAGGAGAAACACAGACAGTGAAAGTGTGTGTAAGTATTTGAATGAGCGTGCGTTCGTATATGAGAGAGCGTGTGTGTGTTTGTGTGTGTGTGTGTGTGTGTTTGTGTGTGTGTGTGTGTGTGTGTGTCTGCTTACATGTGTGCGTGCGCATGCGTATATGCGTGTGGATCTATAAGTATATTTATTTAAACGTTATTTAGCTTCAGTATTTAGGTTAATACCCCAGTATTCTTCTAAACTTATAATCGTGTATCATTTTTACATACTTCAAAGTATAGAGCAAAAGGTCACAGAAAGAAAAGGGGGAAAATGGCTCCGAATCCTCGATTTGAAAGGCAGGGGGATTAGGTTACATATGTGAGACATCCTCGCTGCTATCTTACTTTGTTTAGTGTTGAGATCAGTGCTTCTCCTGCAGCTACATGATCTTGACCAGGAAGTGTCTATAAATACTGTGATGGATGACTTGTTTTGCTGCTAAAAATTACCCGGTGTTTTGTGTACATGGGGTTTGTTTGTTTGTTTTGTTTTGTTTTCCTACGATATAAATATTGTATTCCTCAGGGTATTACCTGTATATTAATTTCTATGGTGTATCTGTATTTACATTATGCAAATAATTCAGCAAAAATTAATAATAATAATAATAATAATAATAATAATAATAATGAAGGTTTTATAGCGCATATTGACTCTCATAGAGAGGAAGAGACATGGACTGCATGGATAGAACACAAGGGACGGAAGAATAAACAACAGTACTGACGACAAACAGAAAACAAAGATAGAAAACACAAAAGGCTCCAAGTAACAGGAACAGAGAATATAGTGATTCTGCAGAGAAAGATGGGTAGAAAAGTAGCAAGAGCTGAAGGGATGAGGGTAAGAAGGACGAGCATTGTGTGGACTGTGTTAGGAGTAATGCTCAAGGAAGAGGTGCGTTTTTCAGTGCAGATTTGAAGGATTCAGTTGTTGGAAGGTGGCGGATATGGAAAGGGAGACACATTACATATATTACATATATTACATTATAGAAAAGATGACATTTTAACCCCTTAACACACTATGGAGGGTATAAATGGATGCAGAAGCTATCAAAGGTCATCGATGTGAACATCGCTTGTATGACTAAATTTGTTCAGCATAGAACGAACGGTCAGTTTATTTTTTATGTTCGTCGATCAGTTCTTTTTGTGTTCATTCAGCCTCGACCTCTCCCACGTGTATCTCCTTCACTTTTATTCCCAAAGATATAGCTGAAAACCCGCATGTGGTTCCTGTTATTCCGGGTCTGTCCGTCTGTGTGCACTAACTAGAGGTACAGAACTTCAAGGGCATTTGTCAAATATCTTCCTGGTTGACAGAAGCACTGTTTCGTGGCTCTGTGTGTGTGTGTGTGTGTGTGTGTGTGTGTGTGTGTGTGTGTGTGTGTGTGTGTGTGAGAGAGAGAGAGAGAGAGACACTCACATTCACTTACACAAACACACTCTTTCGCGCTCTATTGTTAACACTCTTCTCTCTCGCTCTGATTCTTCGTCTGTGTTCTTCTCTCTGCCTTGTGATATTTTTCCTGACAATTCTAATTTCTACCCTCCCTCCATCCTTCTCTATTTTTTCTCTATCTCACTTTGCTCTAATGCCATACGAGTTTAACTGCAAAACATTCAACTACTTGCAACTTAACCAAATTAAAATTGTCATTTTTTTAGAAAGAAAGCAAGACGTGATTAATGAATTATAATAAAATTAATAAAAAGATGAAAAAAGAGAATGCAGCGAAAAAAAAGAAAAAATGGAAAAAGAAGAATGAATGAATAATACAGTAAGATAAAGAAAGAGAGAAAGAAAACATGAATATCATATGCCACAGAAAGGATCAGTTTTGTTACTAAGATTGTTCACTATTGTTACATACGAAATGTGTAAACATGAACAAGAAATACTTACAGACTCGCACTGTAAACCGTAAATGTTAACAAGTTACGAAGTAGGACAGTTAGAGTATATGGATCTCATCACTGGTATTTTCCACCCGACTTACTCGATGTCTGCAATATGTCACTGTATACTGTCAAGCTCTCTCGTTGTTTCTCCGACAAACAGGATGCTGGAGTGTCCCCTCTGTACGCATGCCTGATGACACCGACAGAGGGCGCATAGCCGACTAGGACAACCTCACTTGATGACAGTGAAGTGATGAAGAACAGTTTCTTCTCTCCTCTAAAGGCCCTTCTTAACCGGTCAAACTGCTCTAGCGCTTACAAGTTCCATTTTATTAGCAAATGTACAGGCAAAGGAATGTGTACGTTCGCCCTAAAATCATTGACTTCCTATGACTTTCAAACACTTTCAGTTTCTTAACCAGAACTGTAAAGAGTTAAAACCGTTTAGGGCACGTTTTAACACGTTTCTAACAGAGCAGGAAAAAGAAAAGAGCAGGAAAACATAGATTTTGTGAGTGAACTGAAGGACCTCAAATTGTGTCTTTGTTTTTGTTTTGGTCATACATCTATTCATCATTTGACTCGTACTAGTTAACGAACGGTTCTACTGGTCTGTCTGGTACTGGTTGTCGGGGTAGGGGGGGGAACAACTGGATATCCACAGCAGCTGCCAAGGCTCTTTTCTCAGGTCTGTTTAGAGCGGAGGCGAGCAAGTCATTAATGAAACGACCAGTTCACTCCTTTATGTCTGCAATCCCACTCGACGTTGTCCAGGGATTAGGTACCCTGAAGGATGGTTTTAGACAAGGTGTTGTGCCAAGTCACATGACCGAACCCCAATTTCACGTTGAAATATGTGTTTGTGTGTGTGTGTGTGTGTGTGTGTGTGTGTGTGTGTGTGTGTGTGTGTGTGTGTGTGTGTGTGTGTTACCCATGATCAACACCTGGATGGACTGAGGGAAGTACGTGGTGTCACATGAGTCTTGAACCGTTTGGGTTCGTGACGTCACCTCCTTAACACGGGAACCTACTCTTCCAGTTTAAGGTGATCTGCATTCTGATTTTCGTATCGCTACTTTCCTTTCTTGCACCAACGCTTCAGGGCAGTGATGTGAAACCAAAAGAGTCCTAGTCGGCTGTGTAAGCGCTAGCAGGGTCGTCAGACATGCGCACAGGTAGGCTGGGCGTATCCTGTTTGTCAGACCTTGGTGATATCCAACTAATGCCCTTGTATTGTAACATTCCTTGTCTTGTTTACCAGTCATGCCTTCTTTTCACTTCCTGAAACACCTCTAGCCACCACAAGAAATCTTAGGTAAATCCCTTCCTTTCTTCCTTCCTTCCTTTGCTAACGTTATTTTCTAAACTGTTTAACCTTCACATTGCATGACACATTCAAAAGCACATTTTTGTCAAGAATATCGTTTTTGTCACTTTTGACAATAAGGATGTCTTGTGGTTTTGGATTTACTGGCGGGGTTGCCAGTCTAACTTCTTAGTTTGGTTTTCTCTCTACCCTGGAGAGTAGACTAACAGACTAATCTGGGCTTAATATTTTACAGCTGTTATGTTCTCTGCAGAGAAAATAAAAGGAATAAAAGGCATCTCATAGTTCGTAGAGGTGGGAACAATGGCAGTGACTGTTGGCTCCCAAGATGCGATGACAATGTGTCAAGGTGGGACTGAAACGCCAATGAAATTATATTTATACCTTAAGGTTTCATAATGTAATAATATGCATCCTCGTTAGGTCACTTCTCGTTGGTACAGATATTTTTTAAGTCTGTTGAGAGAAGCCTGGCTGGAAATGAAAAATTGTCACGAAGGCGCAAGACGAGGAGCTAGAGAATGACTGACAGAGAAATAAGATTTATAAAATGGAGACGACAGAGAAGGAGAAAACGAAGAAGGGATAGAAAACTAAAGATGCTGACAGAGAAGGGAAGGTATGAAGACAGACATATAAAGATAGTGTGAGAGTAGGACAGCGATAGGAAGCTAGTAAGAGAGGGGGAGAAAAGGGATAGAAAACAAAAGGAGTAAGAGACAACCAGAGAATGACAATGAAGACATAACAGTGAGGGATACAAAGAGAGAAAAAGAGCAAATTAGAGTGAAAAGGAGAAAAGGGCAAAGACAAAAAAGGAAGTCATACACCCAAACACACACACATGCACGCACACGCATACACACACACGGACAGACAAAAAAGAGAGAGATTGATTGATGGAGGGGCCATTGCGCCAAAAAAGGGGAGAAAACAATAATTTTAATTCAATGGCACACTCATTCGTACATAAAAAGGTATGGATAGAAGTATTACATTTAAATAACAACTATTACATGAATTAATTTACTACTGTAGGCTTTTCAAACTGAAATCCATGAAATATTCGATGCAAATTTTTTTACAAACATTTAAATCTTTCTCTTAGATGATACACAGCTCTGCAACACCGGAAACTGAACTTCATCAAGAAAGAAACTACATAAACATTCATATCACCTTACAGCGACTGAACTTGCGTTTCCTCTCGCGATGCTTACCAATCATCAACAGTGTCATCAACGTTTTTCTCTACAGCTTCTGCAACCGAAAGTTGCAGAAAGTTTATGCCCTTCTCTGCCTATAATAATAATAATAATAATAATAGTGAAGATTTGTATAGCGCATATTAACACTCATAGAGAGCAAGCTCTTAGCGCTTAAAACGGGGAAGAGACGTGGACTAAGTAGATACAGAACAAAGGGGACGAAAGAAAACGACAGTACTGACGACGAAACAGAAAACAAAAGACATCAAGTAACAGGAACAGAGAAATATAGTGATTCTGCCAAGAAAGATGGGTAAAGTAGCAAGAGGGAAGGGATGGGGGGGGTAAGAAGGACTAGCATTGTGGACTATCTCTTTCATGTGCGAAAAAGTAAATGATTTATTGAATGAACTTACATAATTAGCCTCTCGAAACTTTTCACGAACGACTTTCATCACAAAAACATGAAAGATGTACAGATTTGTTCTCATGTAGTATCATATATGAAGCGTGTATATAAAATGCACCAAATTTCAACAAGTATTCACGCCTATCTTACATTTAATTAAAAAAAACTTTACATGTTATAGTTTTTGTTTAAAATCAAGAATATAAATGTTTCTTTAAGATTAGAACGTAGGTTAAAAAAAGTTTATATGTCTGTTACCAGAGTATCCAATGGGTGCATTCATACATCTTTATATTACCATAATCTTATGTTTGTACTGAGTACGATTGCCACAATCACAGGACACACGCAATCACTACTTGCAACAATCAAACAGCTTAAGGTGCCCTGGGTTGACAATCTGTCAAAGACTGTCCGTCAAGGAGCCTTAGAAAGGGGTTGAATCCACGGTGTCCAGAGGAAGAACTGGCTTACAAACCTAAAGGAGTAAATTATCAACTGCAGCGTCTATCCACGTGCGTCCTTAACCCCTTTCCCCACGACGATCAGTAGCAGTAACATTTAAACCAAGGTACAACAAGAAAAGTTGTATAAACATACAAAAGACCTGACATCCATTCAAACAACAATTTGGCTCTTGTAAAGGGGTCCCAGTTCTATCCGTACTTTCAATGTTACAATCAAGTTACAACTACAACCCACTCTCACATAGATACGAGCACGAACTGGCAGCCGCTGCTGCTGCTGCTGCTGCTGCTGCTGCTGCTGCTGCTGCTGCTGCTGCTGCTGCTAATGTTGCTCCCGTACTGCAAGTTCTTCCTATGTTTTAATTTCTTCACGATGCGAGTCCATGTGATAAGGTGTTGCAAGTCTGAAGCTGACAATTGTGGCCTGGTAACCCTCCTCTCGAAGTACCCAGTCCAGCTGTCCGAAGCTTGTGCACGGGTTCTTTTATTTACTTAAGATGTCTCCGGCTGTAGGTGATTTCAGTGTAGAAGGGTGGGAGATTTTTGTGTCCCACCTCATGACATACACAGAGATGTATCTTATTAAATCCGTACAACAAACGTCGAAAGAAAAGAAATATCAGTACTGTATTCCACTAAAATGTTCAACGTAAAAATAAGCATTGGACAAACAATTGATTTTGTGACCTTAATACCACCGAAATGATACTAACAATCAAATTCAATAAAACCATCGATAGTAACTACAATATATACTACGTACACTATAATAAAATAAGATGATAAACATTACATCATAGTACTTATTACTTTAATAATTCATTAGTGTAAAGTGCAGTAGTTAGTGTAATCTTTATCGCTCTGAATGAGGCGCTAGCGAATATTTTCTTGCCATCAGTCCATGGAAGTCAGCCGACTTCGCTCCTGATCTTTTCACTGGCGTCCATCTTGTTCTTGACAGTTCGTCACGATGTACCCAGTGGTCTGCCTCTTTATTCCTCCTGGAGGTGCCCATCAGGGTTCAATGCGAGAGTAAGCTACTTCCCCAGGGTAAGTTGGATAACTAAAGAAAAATTGTTTTGTTTGCGATATTATACAACAACATCGAAACCCCGCGGACACTACTCTATGTTTCCTTTACCTTTGCCACCGCTTTACAGCTCCAGGGATAAAACAGCATCTGCGGAATCTGTATACCGCTTATAACTTTACAAAGTAGCTCTTCCTGTAGCTCCCTGCTTTGCAAAATATGACCCAGACCAAACTCTCTATTTCACCTTCTTCATGATGTTGATTATGCATTCACGTGCGTCTGCTAATTTCTTTCCTTGTGACTTGCTGTTTCCAGTAAATTCTAAGAATTCGGCGGGGAGATCGTCCTAGGAAGCCTTTAGCCGGCTCTCGATCTTCTAGTTTGTTCTTTAAGTTTCTGAGGCCTAAAGAAAACCTGAGTGAGTATTTGATTTGTGTATTTTCAGTTTGCTAATGGTCTACAAGCTTGAAGGTCCCTAGATTTGCTGCAGCCTCTTGAATGTTTGCACTATGAAACCAATTTTGGAGAAGGTTGACTTTTTTTCGTGTTGCTAGCTGAGATGTTGGTAAGAAGATAATTTAAGTCGTGTATTTCTTTTAAGTGCGTACTTCCGAGAATTTATGATAAAAAATAGCGATAATGATATGGCAGTTTTCCCCTTTTCATGCTAGTGATGTTGAGATAAACAAAAGTTTGAAACGTCCATAGATTCTATCTATATATTTTCTCTTTCTCTCTCTCTCTCGCTATATATATTTATATATGTGTGTTAATATATATCTTTTACATTGTGTTACTTTTGATTTGTAAATTAACTTTTAGAAAATGTTACTTTTATTCTAAAATAAAGTCCAAAAACGTCAGTTTAACACAGCATGTCGTTCTATGTGAGAGACTCACAATTAACTTAAAACCACTTTGACATTCTCCCACGGATTAATCTTTGTGACTTGACGAGAAACTGACGACACTGTAGACGAAAGTTTGGATTACAAAAGCTGTAGATAAAAGGGTTGATGACACTGTTGACGCTCGGAAAGATTACAGACAGGTACCGCATGTTCAGAGTCCATGCGCTGAGGTGAACCCCGACGTACTCCACACCTGACAGACTGCAAAGACAGGTAAGTGTGATATTAATCTTCGTCAAAAAAGGGCCCTCGTCTTCGGTTTTTGTAATAATTATAATGTATTGGAAGCAGATATGTGTGGTACAATCTGTTAAATTACACAGAATACATAGAGACATATTTTACGGTATGATCCAAGTTATCTTACTGTGGAATATGACCCTTTCCCAGAAAACACACTTAAATTAAATAAATAATTATATTTACAAATATATGAATACAATGGATATCCCAAAACGTTTCAAACCATGAAGTGTCATTCCTACTGTGTAATATTTTTGAGTACCTCAAACTGAGCAAACAGGATTAAGATTGGTGTCAGAAGTTGTATGATTCCTTATACTAAGCTATCAGGTATGTTGATAACAAATTAGCTCTTATGGTTTAGGATCTTCTGAAAAATGAGCATTGTAAGACTAGACTGTGTTCTACTGCTCATCTCAGCCGTAAAGGCTGACAAAATAAATAAGTGATCAATGAAGAGGTTTTGGCTGTACGTTTCTTCTTCGTTATCTACTTCGTTATCTTCTTCGTTATTTGATAGAAGAAATGCTCTTAGATGGTTATAAAATTAAAATGACTAGACGCAGATGATCGTCGTCGTAGTGAGGGACAATACGGTACAGAAGGTTGAGGTGCACTGTTTCTTTTTGAATTGTTTGTGGGTTTTTTTTCATTTTATAATTAACACATTTTGATTTAAACAATTGCTTTATATGACCAGAAGTTTGCGTTCTGTTGATGCCATGCCAATTTTGAAAAAAACAAATGCCGTTTGTGTGGTCATGTGACCTTAATCTTCCTACTTTGCTGCAAAACAAGAGATATTGATGTATGGAAATGACTTAAAATAAAAGCGATTAGGTGTTATTTCTTTCTTCCATGTTCATAGGTGAGCAGCGATTTTGACTAAAGAAGAAGAAATTTCTGTCTTCATTTATTCAGTCGGTGACCAGTTGAAGTGTTCATGTTTAATCTAGACCACCGCCTAGTGCATCCAGCTGTCTGACGTTTTGCAAAGTGGGAAGTATAGACAGCAACGGACAGAAGAGATCAACAGCTTGCTGACCCTCTGTCCTCTCACCAATAAACTACAAAATAGAATCTCTTGGAACATGTATTTCAGAATCAACAAGGGGTATGTTTGTTCATTAACAGTCTGTTTTGCTTAGACTGCGACACAGCTACAAAACTATTTTATTGCTTCTGACGAAAGTTGTGAACAGACAAGCTGATGATGGCTGAAAAGGAGAAGAGCCGGCTACTTCATGCTTTCCACATGCAGCATAAGAAGTATTATGATGCTGCTTAACGTCTTGTCAGTAACGTTGCCTATCATCTCCTCTCCTTCTTTATCTCCTTTATTTTCACTAATCTGTGGAGTCAGGTACCCATTCTAGACAGCTGGGTGGAATGGAAGAAGTTTTTGTGTATGGGGAAGCGGAAAGTCGAGGGGCTATAGCACTGGCATTTCAATCCAAAGGCCAGCCGCTTTGATACCCATGTAGCGCAGCAAACTTCTTCCAGTCCACCCAGCTGTCTTGAATGGGTACCTGACTCCACAGAGGAGTCCGTTTCAGTCAGCTGCAGTAGCAGACGTTGAAAGACACACAAGGTAATAAATGTACTTACGCCACTGCGATGTTGGGGACGCAGCAGACGATAGTAACGCCGGTCAGGATCAGCATCATCAGTGTGGTTCGTGAGAATGGAAGTCTCTTCTTCAGGTGGCCGCCTGGTGCACCCCGGCTACCGCCTCCACATCTTGAAACCTCGCTTTCGTGACCTTCACCTCCGCTGTCTCCCAGGTCGTCAGAACTTCTTTCTGTTCCGCGCACAGGGTTAGCGTTACGCTCGTAGTTAACGCAGTCTACTGCACTAGCCTCTGATGCAGCAGGCTCTCTGACCTCTGGCCTTTCGTCCTGAAATGAAAGCTCTGCTGATGTGTCTGCAGTTTTCACTTCTGTCTCGACAGTTCCTTCAGTCATACTTTCATGCGACTGCCTCATGTCTCGAATCATTACATTTACCTTGGCCAGTTTAAACTCACCCGTTGACAAGACACCGGTTTCGTGATTTCCAAACAACCGATGAGTTTTCTTTTGCTGACACACCTTGTACACGATGTGCGCATAAGCCAACGTCCCCAAGGAGAATCCAACGATAAAGAAGATCATCAAGGCAAATTCGAACACTTTACTAACGTTCACTCCTGAGTATGAAGATGGTAATCCGCAAGTACTTCCAATCAGCCCAGGTACACCTGTATCCATAGGAGTTTCGCCGTAAAAAGGCATGAAGGGAAACAAGAGGACAGCAGTCAGAGCGAAAGGAAGAATCAGCAAGTAGGTGGCGTGACGAGCGTTCAGCTGTCGTCGAAGAGGCTGGCAGATGCGACGTCGACGATCGAAAGCCACGCAGGCGAGGATCCAGTAGGACATGAGGATAGGGAACATGGCCAACATCCCCGTCACCTGGCAGTAATGAGGGCCGTGGGTAGTGTAGATAAACCTCATCACGACGATATGTCTGGGCAAAGTGAAGACGTTGGTCACCAGATCGACCGCAGCCATGGCCAGCACGAACACGCGCGTAGCACTGACTTTGAACTTTTTGAGGTAGACGACGAAGACCAGGAGGTTCCCAGGGACCCCGATGACAATCAGCGTCGTTACAAACAAAATCACGGGAATTAAATCGATGAAAGTGTCATAATTTAGTTTTTCCAAACCTTCCTGTATCTCCTCCGATGTCCAGTTGCTCTTCGTTGATGGACCATACTGTTCGGTCGTTGATCTGTTGTTCGATGTCATCGTCGATTACCCTTATGCAAGCACGTTGATGCTTAAAGATTTGACTAAACACAGTTGTACAGCCGAATTGTAACACCACTGTGTCAGCTGATCCATTAAACTACAGTTTGCACGAAGGAGGCCTGAAGAATGCACTCGTGAACATAGCAGAAGACATAGCATGCTAAAGTCGCTCACACAGCCTATCTGTCGGTTGATCACGTGTCGGATTTAAGAGGAAGTCCTCGCCCAAATTATTTGACTTTATAAACAGCGCAGACACTGCTGGCCAGCCCTAGCTAAGATTCCCTGTTGACCAGTCTCAATGTCTGGCCGGAATTGACAAGCAGTAAGGAAGCAGAACGACACAGGATTTTCCTTTTTCGGCGTGAACATGGGAACATTTCAGTTCGTGTTATCACAGCTTTCGCTGTCTCGCTATTCTATAATACAATATTTCTCTTTCACTAATATTTTCTTTCTTCTTGAGTTAGTGCGCTCGTTAAAAATTATAGGAGAAACACAGAAAGAGAGAAAATGTGATTGAGTATTGGAATGCACGTGAGTTCGTTTGCGAGAGAATATATATATATATATATAAACTTAGGTTAATACCCAAGTACTCTTCTAACCTCATAACCGTGTATCATTTTTACATACTTCAAAGTATAGAGCAAAAGGTCACAGAAAGAAACGGAAAAAAATTTAAAAACGTTATTTGTTACAGCTGGTAAATGGACTATGCATTCAGCAAAAAAATAAAATAATACCAAACAATATAGAAAAGAATGACTTTTTCATCCATAGCAAGTAACTGCAATCCCGACAAGAAAATAAACAATCCCAGTTACCCTTTATACCTCTTTCACTTTTTTCCCAAAGATATATCAGGAACCCGCATGTGGTCCCTGTTATTCCGGGTCTGTTCGTCTCCTGAGGTTTTGTTTCGAACAGGTATGTGAAAGGAATTGAGCAATTGAAGGTCGAAGGCAGCGGAACAATTAACACTCTGACCATTTTCACCTTTGTTATTTGCCAGGTTGGTCTAGCTCTTGTCTGCTTCGTGTCCAGCAAAACATTCGTCTTCAAGTTTACTGCAATATTCAGCAATAGTCTCTGTTTAACAAGGTTTGCAACAAGAACATAACTCTTTCTTTGTGATAAGAGACTTTTACAGATTTTTCTGCTCTTTGTTCTAGAACTTCCCTAAGTAGGATTTGCGACTTTTTGTGTATGCAATTAGCGTAATATGTCAACATAACCAAAGGTATACGATGTCATGGCTAGAGAAACAGTTCGCTATTCAACTGATGTTAGAAGCGATCACAAAATTTCTTACATTAGGTAAAAGAACTGAAGGTCTTTCATGGGATTTTGGTACCATAGAGTGTCGTCAGAAAGATTCTATTCGAGCGATGAAGAAGATCTTGTTGTACCTATTGTCAAGAATGCTCTGTCTCGAACCCGATTTCAGAAAGTGAAGATTAATATTTATTTCGTGGACAATTCTACTGCAGATAAAAGCATCATTCAAGTTTGAGCCGTCGTGGGAACTTTTGAATGAGAATTTTCACGTTTGGATTTTTTACACCCAACATCAGCATTGATGAGCGAGCGACAATAGCACTGCAACAGCTGCCACAAATCACGACTCCCTTGAGCCGCTTTATGTTATCAAACGACGAGAAAAGGCCAGAAAGAAACAAACAAGGTGAAAAAGCCTACATTGATCTCTAATGTCGACCACCATAACTGGCTTGTTTCAAAGTATATTTTGTAAACTTTACAGTGTTGCTATTCGCGGAAAGAAATGGTACTGGCCCCTGCTTACTTGCTGCCTTGGCATGGCAGTAGTGAATGCATGGATTCTGCTCAAAAGTATCCACGGGTGACATACAATGTCACTGAAGGATTTCAGACGAGCAATCTCCACAGTTTATTTGAAGATAGCTATTCAACTCAAGTATGTAGAAAGGCCAAAGGTACCCAGATTACCAACAAGAGCTCGTGCTTTGAGCCATATAATTATACTTAGTGTTATCATTTGGAGTATGGATCCCCTTATTCTTGGTCCTTTCATGTAAGTTTATAATTATGAGCAATACATGGATATGTCCTCATATAGGGCAAAGAGGTTCTTTTCTCTCAAGTCTACCAAGTGCCGTATTTAGAGGACAGGTTGTATCTACACACTCAAAAAAAATTTTTTTTTAACTTTTTTGTGTTTCGGGGACTTTTACAACGGAAACGGAAATAATTTGGGAGTTAACGGGTTAAATCAACGACTCAACTAAAACATTTAAAGATACATTCATGTAAAATCTTTATAAATTTATATGCGATTTGTGTCTCATAGTATCCAGATGTAAACTATCGTCAACATCAGATCATCATTGTTTTATCAAGTCTATCGTCATATGCGATTTGTGTCGCTTCCTCGTCATCATTGTTACAATGTTAAACATATTTCGTTCTGCTCTTACTGCAAGTTCTTCCTACAGAAAACTATGCAACAGCTAGCCTTTACATCCAATTCATTCTTTAAGTATTAAGACAACTAACAAGGGTTAAAATTCTGTTTCTGAGTGCAGTTGCGATGAAGTAAAATATATTATTATGCGCTAGAGAGAAAGTGTGTGTGTGTGTGTGATTGTGTGTGTGATTGTGTGTGTGTGTGTGTGTGTGTGTGTGTTGAACTTTAGAACGGTTATGCTACATGGGAAGTAACTGCTGCATTTAAAAGCTAAAGGATTTCTTTACAGTTACTTCCCTGTAACTACCAACATGATTACTGACATTTTTGTTGTTGTTGTTGTTAGTTTGTTTGTGTTTATTTCTTTTTTTCGGGGGGGGGGGCGCGTGGAGTTGCAATACGTGTCCACGCGGGGTATGTCCCACGTATTTTCTTTCACTTTAGTGCGACAAAGTTGCCTTAATGTATTGTGTGATCCTGGACTGTATTCTTTCAGTTTTATGAGTTAAGTTACTCAAGTAATAACAACTAGAATGGTTCACATGCATACCAAGCTTTACAGTGACCCTACTACTGTCCTATATCAAACATTCCTTTATAAAAGCAATTCCAGAAAGCTGTGAGAAGATTTTCTGGCCAATGAAGGTTTTACTAGAAGAACTTGTTTTATGACATACAATTTATTCTGGGCATCTATCCGTCACTGGTTACAGTCTGTCCCGTGGGTGACGAGTCAGAAAATTTTGAGAAAAGAGGAATTAAACGACGCCTTCTACATGTCATAGACACGGAAGAAGCGTATCGTGCATTCCATTTTTCACACTTGAAGTGGGAGTGGCAGGCAGACAGAGGAAATGGATGACTGTGACTCAACCACATCCTTGAACAAAGGTGAAACAGTTCTTGCTGGCAATTTGAAAATGACTCAAGCCGAGTCAATTAAGGACTTCCTAGGGCAACACCCTCAGTGACATCTTTGACAGTATAGTCCATAACGCAAAACTAGCTGTCAACTGATTTTATTTTGATTTTATATAAATATTATGCACACATTGATGATTTTATATTTATATACATATTACACACACACACACACACACACACACACACACACACTGTGAAAATGGCATTTTGCTTTGTTTTGAAAGAACAGAATGCTCAGAAGAATTTAAAGTGTTGCTATGAATAGGTCTGTGGACAGATCGTGATGTGCACTTTGGAGAGAAACCGTCGACACTGAAGACGAAACTTTGGGTTACAGAAGCTGTAGACGAAAGGGTTGATGACACTGTTGACGACTGGCAAAAAGCGGCCGAGGAAGTACACATTCATCTTCCATGAACTCTGAAGGATATTCAAATACGAGACTTGGGCTATCCTGTGGATATAAATAAACAGGACATTTTTTTCTTTAAAAGTCTAGTTGGTTGTCATTTCTTTGAAAGAACTGGGTGGAGGTCGAGGCCATATACTATTTCCCTAAACAGTAAGAATACCTCCCTTCTGTTCTCTCGATGCTCGACTACATACAGCACCAAGCACGGTATCAGGCTTAAACCGTAACTTTACGTGTATCCATAATACACATAATTAACATATTATGGTCCTCTCTCTCTCTCTCTCTCTAACTGGCTTCAGTGACAAAGCAAACACACATTTACAAAAAGTTGGTTAATCACCGAGGTCTCATAAAATAGCATTTTGCGTTGAACTTTGTCTATTCATTAGAAAATTTGTACTCAACTAGATCTTTATAAATACATTTGTATTTTAAGGTCTACTGGTTATAATATTTCTTACCAAATATATAGAGTTTCTACATATACATTCTTATATACAATTGTCGTTGTGTGTCTTAATGTGATGTGTTAATCAGCTGCGCGTGATTTCGCATGACTAATGTTTTTATGTCTGTACTTCATAGATCAACATACAGAAGTTGATGTTGGAAAATAAGAGGAAAGATAAGGCGAGATGCTCATATCGGTTGTAGTCATAAAGCAGAGATACGTTAGTAACCCTGTGGTTTGCATTACTTTCGCTCAGCATCTCCAGCTTTGCACTAATTTTTTAAGTCTGTACTTAATAGATCAACATACAGATGTTGATGTTGGAAAATTAAGAGGAAACGTTAGGCGAAACGACTACACTGGGTGTAGTCATAAAGCAGAGGGACATCCTTAAGCCCCCTGGTTTGCTTTTACATCCGCTCAAAGTATCCAGGCATGGGGGAGACACGTAAAGTCAAGAAGGAAAGACATGGTCTAAGTCTATTTTTTTAGGGGGAATACTCACGATAGGGCGATGTAAGGGACGCAGAAGACGACAGTAGTAGCAGTCAGGACAAACATCATAAAGGTCGTTCTGGACAAAAGCGCCCTCTTGTGCTGACCGTGCCCTGATCTTGTTGAGCTTTCATCAAACCCTTCACGTTGGCTGGCCGTTAACGAAGAGGCTGACTGGGCTGTGCTTGGAACATCGAGAGTTGTTACTGCTAAGAACTGTACACTTGGGGCTGTGGACTTCTCTGGCAAAATTGCACATGAGGCCAACGACTTTTGAATCTCTTTTGCCGTGCTGTCAATGTCTGTGATCTCTGCTTCATGTGAACATCCAGGACCCTCATCTTCCCTCGGAAAGTATTGACTTTCGTGTGTGTCAATAGTATCCTCGAGACCAGACTTGCATTCGCAGGAAGTGGAAGTGGACTTGTTCTTTGGATCGTGCGCAATGAAGTGAGTTTTCTTTTTCTCATCCCTTTTCCCTGGCTCTGTTCCGATTCCAACACTCGCTTCCTGGACAGACACTTTGGTGTACTCTTCGGGTTCAAGATAACAGACGAAATGACTTTCTGACAGATTTTTCACTGAAGAACCAACATTGTTTGTATGTCCAGCGACTAGCCTCTTTTTCTGCTGGTAACTTTGATACGAGATCTGAGAATAAGAGGTTGTCAGCAACGTGAATCCAACAACGAAGTAGACCATGAGTAGAATGCCAACCACATGATCCACTTCAATTTCCAGTCCTCTAGCTGTAAACCAACAGGTTTTTCTTAGATCGTTTTTATTCAGTGGCACGGTATCGTTTTCCTGTAGAGACACGGTATTGTTTTTCTGCAGAGGCACTGCATCGTAGAAAAATGTGAAGGGAAACACGAGGACAAAGGTCAGGGTGAAAGGCACAATCAACAGGTAAGCCGCTTGTCGCGCGCTGAGCTGTCGTTCGTGAACCTGGCAGATGCGACGACGACGATCGAGAGCGACGCAGACGAGAGTCAGGTAAGACATGAGAACTGGAAACGTCCCAAGAAACCACATAGCTCTACAGTAGTGGTCATTTCTTGTGTAGCGGTTCCTCATGTCCACAATTAACAAGGGCAATGTGAAGACGTTGGTCAGAAAATCGCAGACGGACATCTCCAGTACGAACACTCGGGTGGAGCTGGCCTTGAACTGTTTAAGGTACACAAAGAAGACGAGGAGGTTGCCGCTTACCCCAACAACAATCAGCACAGCTAGAAGAACAACCAGGGGAAGTAATGTGTAGAAAGTTCTCTCTTCCTCATCCGAACTGCTTACTTGTAGAAAAGTAGTGTTAGTTGAAGGCCAAGAGCTCCCACTTTGTGTAACTGTCATAGTTGATAATGTTTCTGAAAAAGTAAGGAATATTGTTTAATCTTTGGAATCTGACTCGTGTACATAAACGCCACACGCGTGCACGTACACACAAGCACAACACACAGAACAAAACACAGTCCATATACAAGCCGTGATAGAATGTTCTGAAATGTTTTGGGTGCCGTACGCTCAACACTTTTGACATCTTGAGATGTAGAAGCATCTTCAAACAACAATGACTTCAATTAGCGCAGTTAGCGGAATAAACGTCGGCAGTCTACTTTGAATAGCTAATCACTGTCCCTAGTAACTTCCTTGTTTATCCCTCTATTTATAGAGGACATCTGTCACACTATTTCGACCTCAGAGTGTTGCAAATAATCGTTGACCGTGTGTACAGGTCTGACCTTAGTACTAGTATCTTATTTTGCTGGTGCAGAACTATCCTTCTGAGCAGAGTACGTTTTACAATGTAGTCTTATTAAGGACTAACTGCATTAAAAATGTAAAATCGTTAGTGGGCTGACTTTAAACACTGAGACACTGAACATATATATATATACATATATATGCATGATGGTATACGGTATATTCACTGTCAGCATTTCAGGCTTTAAAAAAATCCTCAAACAGAAAAGACATAGTATACGAGATACTGTCTATCATAAATAAGATCAACCAGGAAAATGGAGACATTAAGTTCCTTTGGGTTCCCTCCCATATAGGAATAAATGGAAATGAAGTGGCAGATAAACTAGCTAAACTGGCAATAAAACAAGAAACAAACCCTAAAGTCACCACCCTAAACATCTCTATCTCACCATTAAAAAGAAAAATAGCTATAAAACAAGCAATAAAAATAAGGTGGCTAGAGAAATACAAAAATGAAGGTAAAGATACTAGGAGACCAGCCTAGTCCACACCTTGATGTACCTGAAGTCAAATAGGTCTGACCAAAACAAAACAGTCAGAATGAGGCTGAACGGAAAATATTTATCAAGATGTAAAGACCCCCCTTTATGTGCCTGTGGGGATTTACTCAGTACCCCACACGTACTGTTAGAATGCAACGAAAACAAACCAGAAAGAGAAGAACTAAAACATTTCCTAAATAAATATAGACTGGGGTTAAATCTTAGTAACTGCCTCGGTCCACCTAAAGAACTATGGAATAATATACTGTCACTTGTAGCATCAATAGCAACAAGCCACCCAAACTCTAGACTAATATAACACAGGCATATGGGTAAAACATAGCCATCTACATGGATAACATAGCCATCTACATGGAAAAAACCCAGAAAGCTAAAAAAAAATTAAAGTAGAGCAACACATGGAACCCAGTAAACCAACACAATACACCACCACGGCGGACGTGGCAGGACCCCGAAACACTGATAGCAAGTAGCAGCAGCAGGAAAAGAAGGCATCAGCACAGTCCACCACCCATGCGAACTTGGCACGACTCTTAAAAGACTTAGATTAGCAACAGGTAAAGAGGGCACAAACACAGTGCACCACCAATGCAGGCTTGGCAAACCTAGACACCAACAAAAAATAGAGGGCACATGCAAAAGTAAATAACACATCTGGCACCACAAAAACAACAACCCTTCCCCCACACCTCCCCAATCCCCCCATTCCCTCACCCACCTCCCCAACACCCACATTCCCCGAAGACCCCCACAGTGGGAAATCACTGAGAGGTGGAAGCACTTTCCTTTTCAAAATCAACAACGACAACAAAATACGTGTTTATAAATGCACGAATATAAATTGCTGTGTGGCATAATCTCTAGCACTTACATGGTCCAGGAAAAGTGTTTGAAGTCTTTTTTTATAGACATCGAGCGAGGCTTTGAAAATATAATGTTAATGAGTCTTAATAACTGCAGATACTTTAAAACTATAATAAATATAAAATTTATTTGAAATATAAAGATCACTTTCCTACCTTTCCTAAATATCAAGTATATTCAAAGTTTAACGTTATTATGCCTTGACGAAAGGTAAGCGTTCAACTACTATGCCAACTTAT
The DNA here is from genome assembly GCA_004794655.1 of Marisa cornuarietis. Lineage (NCBI taxonomy): Eukaryota > Metazoa > Mollusca > Gastropoda > Architaenioglossa > Ampullariidae > Marisa > Marisa cornuarietis. Next base: position 444,714 of record SMMW01000521.1, read on the forward strand.
TTTCATAATAAAATAATAAAAATACAAGTTAGAAACATAACTGCCTGGCAATTAGTGTTCGAGTTTTCAGCTGAATGTGGTTGGTTTGATACTTGCCCAGGCGTGGAACTTGAAAACGTTTTCAGCTCATCATTCAAATAAATTACCGGAGTGTTTTTATGTTGCGTAACAGAGGACGGTGATTAAGCGAACCCTTAATAATTCCTTATCACAAGTCATTTATTTTACACTAGTCTACTGTTCTTTAAAATTAGCACCTGGGGAATTTTTCGTAACGTTATTTCCAAGAAGTAAAACGAAAAACTTAATTTAATAATTAGACACGTTTTGTAAAGAGTTAAGAACTGAAAAAGGACAAATAAAAACCTGTCGGTTGTTCCTCGTCAACAGAAGATTCAGGACCATCTGAAGAAAGCATTGATATTGTGAAGATGATGTTTGGAGAGGTTGGGTTGTCGTAAAGAACCGCATACGAGAAACTGTCGACAGGGTACTAACATGATGAAAACTATGAACAATGCTCATGACTCAGTTTCAACAGGACTACTTCCTTGAAGTCCAGATGGCGTAGCACAATGGCGGATGTCATGCTAACCAGGACCTAACAGTTTAAGCCTTAATCTGTATAATGTCGATAGAAATCTCTGGATAGAGAGAGCAAGAATTACTTTACTCATATACAACTAGTCAGTCTGTTCTGTGTGTGCACTTGTGAACACGACAAGCAGTGAACGACCATTTGCAAACATCGATGAAAAATCCCTTGCAAGAAGAAATCACACGCGAGGAAAGAGATTGCTGCAGGCTTTAGCCAGCAATCGTCGACACTCCAGACGAAACTTTGTGTTACAGAAGCTGTAGACGAAAGGGTTGATGACGCTGTTGATGAAGGGGAAGCAGCGTCCGAGGAAATACAAGTTTAACTGCAAAGAGCTTCGGTGGTGTGTGGATTCAGCCAGCCTGAGAAGCCAAAAAACAAAAACAATCAAACAAAATAAAGTACATGTTATCAGAATGTGAAAAAGACGGACTATATAATACAGTAAAAGATGCAGATAGATTGACAGGGGCTCCTTAATATTATTCTTTACCTTTGAACAGCAAAATATTTTACCACTCTTCTGTTATGAAATATCTTAGGGATAAAAAGCAAAATACTTATATAATGTCGTGTAAACACAAGGTCTGGTCACTTGCCAGTATAGGGAAGGTCAGGGAAGCTGATTAAATATTCACATCACAGCTGTGGACTTTTAGACTACTCAGATTATTACTTTATACTTTAAGACTACTCACATCGTAGCTATGTACTTTTAGACTACTCAGACCATTACTTTAAGACTACTCACATCATAGCTATGTACTTTTACAATACTTACATCGCAGCTATTTGTTTTAAGACTTCTCTCATCGCATATATGTACTTTTAGACTACTCACATCATAGCTATGTACTTTTAGACTACTCACATCATAGCTATGTACTTTTAAAATACTCACATCACACCTATGTACGGGGCGTAGCAAACGAGGGCTGTGACTGACAAGGCGAGCATCAAAAACGTCGTTTTGGATAAAAGCACCTTCTCGTACCGATTCTTCTTGGCTTCTTGGGAACGAGGATCTGGTGACCTCGGGGTGTCTTCTTCGTGACGTGGACCTGCGCTGTCTGTAGACGAGGCGGCGATGCTCTCTACAACTGAAGTGCTTGCCGCTGTCTTCACTGATCCGGATTGTACTTCCATTCCTGATACGTTAACACCCACCGTGACCGATTTCTTAAAATAACATGAAGGCATCATCCCCAAAGTGCAGGCACTGGTTGCTGACCTTAGCTGATCTCTCATCTGTGAGTCGGGAGAACATCCGAAATTCTCTGTGTACCTAGGGACGGTTTCCGTGTCATGTCCATCGTTGGACTCATCTTTGAGACTACATTCATGTCCGGAAAACGTCTCCTGAAGATTACTTCCCCTTGAACAAATGTCAGCATTCTCTGCTCTTTCGTTAAGTTCAATCGTCCACGTCACTTGTCGTGTTCTTTCTTCTTGACCAGAAAAATCGGCCGAATTTTCATCGGCGAAATTATTCTCAACAGTTTCGTTCTTTAAGTCTTCCTTGCTGACCATGTTCCATCGAGTCGGGTGCGCTTTCATTATTGGAGAAGTAGCAACAAATTTTACTTGGCCCATACGGCCGCGTTTCTTTTTCTGTTGGCGAATTCTGTAGGAGATTTGCGCGTAGGAAGCTGTCAGTAGTGCATAACCAACACCATAGCTGATCCCCAGGACTACACCAAAGCCCGTTTTATTTTTTTTCCGAAGTATGTATTTGCGTATCCACATGAGATTCCTGTTACACCAGATAATTCAGTCTCAAGATGCTTCACGCCGTACAAAAACGCGAAAGTGGAAACGAAACAAGAAGTCAAAATAAAAGGAACAATCAACAGGTAAGTCGCTTGACGTGCGCTCAATTGTCGTTTGTAAACCTGGCAGATACGACGGCGACGATCGAGGGCGACACACACGAGGATGAGGAATGACATCACTATTGGAAAACTTCCCAGAAATCTCGTCAGTTTGCAGACAAGGTCCTTGCTTGTATATCTGTATCTTATTTCCTGAATCAGCCAAGTCAGTGTGAAGACGTTGGTCAGAAAATCACAGACAGCCATGGCCAGCACAAACACGCGCGTGGCGCTGGTCTTCAACTGCTTGAGGTAGACGATAAAGACGAGGATGTTGCCGCAGATACCGACAACGACCAGCACAATTACAAATGCAGCCAAGGGATGTAATTTAATAAATGTCTCGTGGTTAAGCTTTTCCAAATAATTCTGTATTTCTTCTTGTGTTAAGTTTTTTTCTTGTGATGTTGCTCGTTGGGTTAAACTCCCAGCATCATTCATTAATGTCGTATTCATTATTTCTGAAAAACAAATAACGGCTACGTCACCAATACTTCATTATATTTCTTAAGGGACAATGTTTAGAGACTAAAACCAATGATACTCAACTGCTTCATCATGCTTTTAACAGGCAGCCTGTGTGTGATCATCTGATTGTTTATTAGACATAGAATCCTGCTATACTTTATGTACAGTTGTGTTCTTTGTAGGATATTTCTGTAAAGCATTTATAATCAATTTGGAAACGCGCTTTATAAGTAAACTTCATTATTATTTCATTGTTTTTATTACTTTATTATTAACGTGGTTACTGATAATGATGTAGAGGATGATTCGACTGACTGCTAGTTTTCTTTTTCAGAAGGAATTTCAAAACCATTTCTCAGTTCGGATACAAGCGATTTATCCTCCTTGTGCGAGTCTGTCCGTATTATGGGAATCGTTATTTTCTATTGTAAAGGCATGCTCTTTTCCAAACTTTTATTAATACGGAACACAAAAAGAAAGTTGAAGGCAGACATTCCATTGCAACTGCTTGTTTTCTAAAAAGAATACTGCTTTCTCTTATCACTCATATAAGTCACTCTTATAAAACCTACATAATTTTTATCATATTGATACTAAATTGTGGCTTCAGTACGTTTTGTTCCTGTCTTTTTCGAGACCTAGTCAAAAGTTTGGAACACTTGTTACAACAAGTATCAAAAGTTGTCCTGCTGTTACTCCTGAAGTGTTTACTGGGACGTTTGTTGTCGTGTTCTAAACGTTAAACATTCTGAACCAAACTCTCAGACAACATCCTCACATCCGAGGAAACTAAGCAGCATTCGACAAACTGGCCTCAGCAAATTCAAAGTTTGCAGTATACTCTAAATGAAGTCCTTAATATTAAAAGAACACAGACGAATGTTGACAAAGATTTCACTGTACAGAGAAAAGGATAAATATTTACTTACTCTTTGATTGTTTGTAATGATGAGCTACAGCAAAGGAAGAGAACCAGAATATTGAAACTGGTGAGGGTAAGAGTCTACATTCGATGCTTTAATGATGAGGTCAAAGGAAAGTGTCTGTCTTGCTGCTTAGTCGCACTGACAAGAAAAGCAGCTTAACAACCATTTGAGGCATCAAAGCCTTCCGCATCCCCAAGTGTTATTATTATTATTATCGCAAGTTGTCACAGTCTATGGCTTGTCTAGTGCAGATGGACTCAAGATGTGAGTTTAAGAGAATTACTTTTCTGTACGTGATGTTTGTAAACATCCTTTTTGTTCTGTCTTGTAGCTTTTTGATGTTAACTCCAACACCTTGTCTCTATGGAGCTTTCTTATTATCGCTTCTTGATTAATATTCGTCTCTGCCCCTGTCCATCGGCTGAGAATCGTTTAGTGGCTTTTCCACTCTCACTTGTTTCCCTTGTAGACAGCATGACTACTAACCCCCAACAGTCTGATTAAATTGTGTATTTGTGCTGATTTTGCTGTAGTTCTTTTTCTCATCCTTGTCTTCTTCGTTTCTTCTTGTTCTTCCTTCTTTCTGTCTCATTACTTCTTCCTAATTCTTCTTTCCATCCTTTTGTTTGACCATTCTCTTTTGTTCCTCCTATATTTTCTTTTCTCATTATTTATCTTTTATTATTATTTTTCTTTTCGCGTCATTCCTTCTTTATTTTTCTGTTTTCCTCTCCGCTATTTTGTTTACATCATTTTTCTTATCCTTCCTTCTCTCTTCTTTTACTTTTTTCTACCTTCCTCCTTTTTTCTTTAACTTCCTTTTCTACTTCTTCCATTTTTTTCTTTTCTTTCTTTCTCCTCTTTTTTTCTCTTTTTCTGTAGTTTGTTATTCTACGTTCCCTCGTTCCTTTCTTCTCTTCCTTTCTTTATTCTTCATTCTTTTAACTGTCTTTTTTTGTTCGTTTCTCCTTCTTTTCTTTATTTCTTCTTTTGCTTTATTTTTCTTTCTTTTTTCTTTATTCTATCTTCCTGTCTTCGTTTTCTCTCCTGCTCTATTCCTCTCTTTGCTTCGTCTTTTCTTCTTGTTTTCTTTATTCCCAACTTTTTCATCACCTCTTCTTTTCTTATTTTTCCTTTCTCTAAACATTTTCTCTCTTTCCACTGCCTAATGTATACCAGATCACATAGTCAGTCACATTCCTTAGTCAGAGTTCAGTGAGGTTTAGGCATCAGCTATAGTTAACTCTGATATCTTCATGAATAACACACAGAGTAATTAGTGAGCAAATAAAAACAGCAGAAAATTCACGATACCTATTTCACCATTTGGATACAAGAGCATCGAACACAACAGCATAACAACTAACAAATGGTTCCATTCTTTTTATAAATTTATTGGACACTTGCCGATGCATAATGGATCTTAACAGAAAAAAGGAGGACTTGCATTAAAACGATAAATTTTTCAAATTGCAGTAGTTTTTCCCCAATGATCAACCAAAAGATATGGTTCAAAAGTAAAATCTTGATTCTAAAATCCATGCGTGCGTGTTAACTCACACTTATATATATATATATATAACGCGTGTATGTGTGTGTGTGTGTGTGTGTGTGTGTGTGTGTGTGTGTGTGTGTGTGTGTGTGTGTGCACGCACTTAGAACGATTGGGAGACAAAGACAGTTAAAATTCCACTGTCCATTTTCTACATTTTTTTTCATGGCTGACAGATATTTCATGGCGATGTTTATTCCTCCATTTGCCTCTCCAGATAGCTTGACCTATACAAACTGCCAATAATTTTTTTAGTCGTTCATAGACCCCAAACATGAAATGAAATACTGATTGAGAGGCATAAATATCCAATAAAAACAACCCGCTAATAAAAGTAACAGGAATAGTATGACAGCTTCTAATTCTCATCAAACGGTATCATGAAGACATTCCACAAACAAGGTGTCTTCATAATTTTTATACAACAGACTAAACTAGAGGAGTAGATCAGTAAGTCAGTAAGGCAAGGAACGGCAATACTTTAAATAGTTTACACCACGTCTCACACCTTTACACACCGTTGTCACCTTTGCACACAGCAAGACACACACAGGTGTACAGCAAGTCACGTGTGTACACGAGGTAAGTTCTCACACCTGCGTACAGAAGAAGTTGCGCACTTTGGTGAAAAATCGACGACACTGTAGACGAAACTTGGAGTTACAAAAACTGTAGATGAAAGGGTTGATGACACTGTTGATGATGGGGAAGAAGCGGGCGAGGAAGTTTAAGTTCAAGGTCCAGGCGCTCAGACCGACGTTGACATACTCCAGTTTGGCAATCCTGGGAACACAAGAAGGTTGGACATCATGAGCTCTCGTTACTACTGGATTACTACAATAACTACCAATCTACTGAATTTCAGTGACAGGTGTCCAGGTGTCAAACTTAACGCTAGTGATCACCTTAACGATAGAAGGTGTAAAAATCTTTTCTCTTAAGCACAACAATTGGTGTTTTGTCTCTGTTTGGCTCTATCAAGTATGCTTGCTACCAAAAAAATATTTAGCTCCCTGTCTGTATGATTTGGTTAATTTTGTGTATATCCTCATCCGCACTAGTGTTTTGGCTACAATATTACAAACTATAATAAATGTTGTTGGCCTAATGCCCTAGTTGGTCCCTGTCTGAACTTGTTAAGTATTTTTAATCATATATGTCTACCTTCTGCAAGAATAAGATCGAAAGAGCACAAAATACCTGCTAATACTTTTTGACTTATATGTTAAAACTGCATGAATTACAGTGGAAACACTGGCATTTGAGTTAATTAAGAAAGTTAACATGTCAAGGGCACGTGGTCAAGTACATGTAAAAAACATGCCAGAAAAAAGACAAGGTAAGTTAAATTATTATTTTACGAGAACTCATTACGGTCACAAGGACAAGGCAGATAGGAGTTCTCCTGATCAAGACAATATGAATCGAAAATTCAGCGATTTCAAACCTTACTACAAAGTGTTCTTTAAGACATAATAGAACGTATTCAAATAAAAACATATAAATCAATCTTTTTTTTTTTTAAATGCTCACTTTACGGCCATATATGGAGAATAACAGACAAGGGAGGTGACTGTCAAGACAAACATCATCAGTGTTGTCCTGGATACCAACGCTCTCTTCTGCTGTCTCGGTTTGCCATTTTGGTGTCTGGAAGCAGGGTTTGCTGGCAGCTTTGATTCTTCCGGGTGGAGCGGGGTCGCCTGGGGTAGCTTTGCGTCACGCGGAGAATCCCCAGGCTGCGCAAGAAAGGTCTGCGTGTCACGTCCGTTGCAAAGGTCGCCATCTTCAAGAACAGGTGAGCTGCTGACGAGAGGAGAGACTACGCTCTGAAGATCTTGTCCAGTATAAGAGGATTCCTTTCTTCGTATCTCTTCTTCGCCATTTCTCGTTAAAGACTTTTTCTCGACCTGCAGACTTTCTTCCTGGTCTGGTGAAGATGTTGATTCTTCCGAAGTCGTTACGGTTTTGCTGGTGACGTCACTTCCGGATGTGTTCGTGTCAGACGGTGAAGCCGATTCCGGGGTACAGCCATTGCTTTTGTTCAGCTGCGTTTTCATTGCGTGTGAATTGTCGGTAAGGTTTGCCTGTCCAGCGAGTTTCTTTTTCTGCTGGTAAACTCGGTACGAGATGTGTATGTAGGAAGCAGCCAACAGCACAAAGCCGACGGTAAAGTAGCTCATCAAGACGAAGCCGAAAGCCCGTTTCACTCGGATTCCCACTGACGTGTCAAGATTATCGCACGTGCTACCGGTTATTCCGGGTACATCGGTCTCCAGAGGCCTCGAACCGTAAAGAATGGTGAAGGGTATGGCCACGGAGCAGGCCAGGGTGAGAGGAACGGTGAGCAGGTAAGTCGCGTGACGGGCAGTCAGCTGTCGTTTACGAAACTGACAGATGCGGCGACGACGATCGAGAGCAACGCAGACAAGGATGAGAAAAGACATGGCGATGGGGAAGATCATCAAGAACGCCTTCATCTTGCAAAAGAAGTCTCTGCTGGTGTAGCTGTACCGCATGTCCTGAATCAACCAGGGCAGGACCAGTACGTTGGTGAAGAAGTCGCAGACTGCCATTTCCAGCACGAACACCCGCGTGGAGCTGGGCTTGAACTGCTTGAGGTAGACGAGAAAGACGAGAAGGTTGCCGCTGACGCCAACGACAATCAGCACGACCAAAAGCACAACCATGGGAAGTAGCTTGATGAACGTTTCATGGTTAAGTTTTTCCAGATAATCATCAATTTCTTCTTGTGTCCTGTTCCCGTCTTGTGAGGTAGAAGGTTGGGTTGAGTTCCAGATATTCTCAGTACTCGTGGACGCCATTGCTGAGAAAAAAAAATATTCTCTGAAAATGTGTATACCTTTAAATATGGCTAAACATGATCAAGTAAATGTAAAGTCATCCGCGTAAGTATTATTTTTTGGTCGTTGGGGGGCGGCGAGTTAGAGAAGACGATTTTCTCGGTTTTTTTCGTGCGGGCGGTCCCTACTTGACTGTCCTCATCTACTGATTAACCCATGACGACGACGACGACGATGATGATGATCGTTCATTTCCATGTTTTTGGGAAGTTGACTCAGCAGACCGTTTTTAGGTCAAGAGTGAGAGTCTTGACCTTTAGGTGACATCACCGAGTGATCCTTATTGCATTAGCATACATCTGGATATCAGTGAATATCCCCTCTTTTCCTCTTTCTCGGTCTTTTAAATTCTCTGTCCATCTCTATAATGCTCTCACTCTCTCTTCCTCCCATTTAATTGCTCCTTTTCCCTTTTCCCATCGTTTTCTTTTCCTAATTCACTTTCTCTATCACTCTCTCCTGTTTTCTTTCTTTTTCTAACATACGCATTCTCTCCCCTACCTCTCTCTATCCCTTTATTTTTCCCAGCTCTATCCTTTCACTCCCTGCCTCTGTAACTTATACACATTTTCTAACCCTCTCCATCACATGATATATTCCCATCCCCATCCCCATCCCCATCCCTCTTCCTCCCCACCCCCTTTATCTCTCTATCTCTACATTCACACACCCTCGTGACGCACTCTTCTTCCTTCCCTGCTTTCCTGTGCAACCATTGTCAAAACTTCCTGTTAGTTTTCTGGGGCAATGTCCACCCCACCTTCACGCCTTTTTGCTTTCTCCTACAACCACGCATAGGAACAGCCTCTCCGTAGCTGCACAGCATGTGAAATACTAAGAAAAACTCCGCAAACATACACATGAAACAAGATTCGTTGAAGCAAGTGTTTACAAAGCGCTACCAGTTGCTGATGTGAATGCTACAAATCACGAACTGCAGAGGAAGTAGCAAGGAGACCGTTAGCAAACGAACAATTCGATCTGTCACTTCAAAAAGCAAGAAGACAGAAAGTCACAGACAATCCAGTATACAGAGGAGCTAAAGGAGGATGTAGAGCCAAAAGCTTATGATAAACCCAGAATAATTCGTGGACAAAAACATTAAAACACAGAGCTGTCCCATTCAGCCTGTTAGTTGAGGGGGGGGGGAGATATCACTCTCCCTAAAAAATACACAATATACATAATTTATATATATATATATATAAGATCTGAGGAAAAAGCTTCCAACAGGTCACATCCCTGTGTCTGGTGTGACAAACATGTGAGGCGGTCTAGTGACCTGCAATACTTGCAGTTTGTGTCTGCTATAAAAAGCAGTCCCTCCTCTAGTAAGACATTAAACAAGGACGTAGACACTGACGCAGTACAAAAGGACGAGAGCAGGATGTACTTTATCATAACGACTGAAGAACATTCCAGAACGAGGTGGTAGTGGAGAAACCTGTTGTTTGCTTTTCTTATTCAGAGGGTGACAGTTTGTAGCGATTACATGTGGCCACAGGTGAAATTCCATCTTCGCCAGGCTTCCTCTTTCTTCCCTTCCTCCACACAGAAAAAAAGTAAACAAGATGTGACCTAGAGAAAATTTGTCAAAGATAACAATTCTTGCCAGTGTTATCCGCTTTTTCGCTTAGAAAGGGCGTCCCGGTGGCACAAGGGTTAGCGCCTGTCACCAACACAAAGAGTGTTAGATGACCTGGGTTCAGATCTCGTCTCGGTCACCCTGTTCGTTCTCTGCATGTGGCACCTGTTTACACCTCTTTACAGGTCCGTTTGCTTCGCTGTGATAATTTCATAGCCCTGTCTGGTGGCTCGGCGTATGCCCCCACCTTCCTCGTCCGCTTACACTTTCTCTCTCTCTCTGCCCTTTACACCGGAACTCGTCATACACGATCGTTTCGCACCTCCTTCCTTCCTCAGTCTTCAACAATCTCTCTCTGTCTTTCTTTGTCTGTCATCTATTTCTTTCTTTCTCCTTCTTTTTCTTCTCTCTTTTTTGTGACGTATGTCTTTAATACTGTCTGTCTTTTTCCTGTGAGGAATCTAACAGTCAAATTTGTGTACACTCCAGGTTCTTTTCACTCTGACCAGTTCGGGAAGAGATGATAACTCATATCCAATCAAGTTAATTTGTAACCAGAACACGGTAAGTCAAAAATTATACGACGAACAGATCAAATAATAACAGCAGCGTAGCCCTTTACGATTTATACAATAAAACATTAGTAAATGCTGACAACACCACCAGCATCACCAGTTTAAACACGAATTACTCAAAACAGGAATACACTGTGCTCTTAAATCTCTGACAAGATAATACAGGATTGAATTTTTATAGTCATAAAATGAATCTATCCTACTACAAAAATTACCATTAATACTTATAGAAGGATATTGAGCTAATACTGGTGTACCGTTATTTCCGGACATCAATCTCACATTCGAACTTAAATTATAAAGATTCATTTGGAAAGATCTCAAACTTTTTTCTCTTTCTTTTTGCTTCTTAAAAGAAGACATGTTTGTATTGAGAGGAAGAACGGAATGAAAAACAAGTAAAGACTGTTCACTATGGGTTATATGGTAATCAACTAGGATCAAATAAAGGTGGACTCACTGTTCCTTCAAAGAGCTGAGATGTAACAAATAGTAAGCAAGACTGGTGTAGTGCGTTGGTCACACCGCTGGGTTTTCCCACTCGTCTAACTTAAACTTGAAGTTTGTCTGACAAACAGGGTTACTCGAGTGTCCCTGTGCGCATGTCTGGTGACCTTTTTGCCGCCTGCACAGCCTACAGAGTGCATCGCTGTAGCGGAATGAGGAAGAGAAAGAAACAGGGGAAATAAGTGAGGCATGCGATTAAAGTAAAAATAGGCAAGTTTGCTCCCCTGTTAAGTCGACCACTAACCACAGCAGAAGTTACAAGAGAGTAGACTATCTCTTTCTCTCTATCACACACACACACACACACACACACACACACACACTTTCTCTCTCTCTCTTTCTCTCCCACCCCTAAATACATGTCAAAGTTCATTGCTAAAGAACAGATTAAAATGTTGCATCTAACAACGAAGGAACATTCTGAAAACTTAGTGATGCTCAAATGTTTTTGTCCAGCGCTATGCCAGCAGTTTCGCCGATTCAGACAGAAAAAATACACGTGCGCTTCTCTTAATAAAAAAGATGTCGCGTACAGAAGAAAGTTCTTAATTAGAACTCAGTCTAAGGACACCAGGCCTTGCGCACTTTGGTCAGAAACTGATGAAACTGATGGACTACTCCTCACCCGCCCCCTCCCCCCCCAAAAAAAAAATATTCAACGAGTGACTACACGGAAACATTTGTTGGGGGGGTTGAGGTGTTAAACGATTTCAGTTAGTTTATGGTCAGTGTTTTTGAGGAAGTGATGCCCACCTCGTCTCAGTCGCTGCCTTACCACCACCACCACCCCACCCGTTTAAAAAGACAGATACCTAGTGAGTTCAAATAGAGGAAGTACCTGGTGTCATCATAGTATCAATAGTGCTAGCACCTGAATTAGATGTCTTTTCTGTATCCTCAAAACTATTTGCTTTCCTTAATTGTTGGGAAGGATTCTTTAAAGCATGTTTTCTGTACCTTACCCTGACACATGGTAAGCACTGTACCCGGAAGTGGTTGTGTATTTTTTTTTGCCTGAATGATAAAGTGTCATTATAAGGCTTTGGAAGTACTATAGTTGTTTACTTTGTTCAATAAACGCCACATGTGTCTACTTTTTTTTGTCAAGTGCAAGCTCTTCACTGAAGTAGGTTTTTATCATATTTTGTAACAAAATTGAAGAGTCTCTGTACACTGACCTTGCACTGTCAAATATCAAACATTATCTTATCTGTAAGCACTATAGCTCTGCCCATTTAACATCATTATCCTTTCTGTAACAAAATAAGAAAGAAATCAGTAGCATTAACTCTTTATTAGCATGCTACGTAAGACCATAAATGAATGAAGTAAAGAAGAAATTACTACAGTGTACATATACAAGCGAATACAAGATATATGTTATTAGAATAACATGTTCCATGATGTAGACTTTTTAATTATTTTATATTGTTTGTTTTGTTGGTTGGTTGGTTGGTTGGTTGGTTGGTTGGTTGGTTGGTTGGTTGGTTGGTTGGTTGGTTGGTTGGTTGGTTGGTTGGTTGGTTGGTTGGTTGGTTGGTTGGTTGGTTGGTTGGTTGGTTGGTTGGTTGGTTGGTTAAGTTGGGTTTTTGTTTGGAAAGTTGACAGTGGACTTTTTGTACAAAGGTTGCTGGCCACACATAAAACTTTTTGTGTTCAGCGTCCAAGTTGCTAAATTTTGATTCCTCGTGTATTTTCCGTGTCTGAACAACATGTGATTTCACCGACTGTGAGATTTACAGTAGCATAGTAGTCAGTACTATAAACAGAGTTCGCATGAGAAGGTGGTTATAATGGTGTGATAGTAATCTACAAGAAACAAAATCATCTCGTAAGCAGATTTACAACTTCTCAAATACAAGGCAGGCTTCGTGTGAACTTAACATTTTTTACATCAGGGAACATAAATTCTGTTCTCAGTGATGATAGTAATTTCTCTAAACAATAAGTCACATGCGGACAGTGCGTTAGGTCAGAATTTACTGCGACTTTATCAATTGTCATTCAGTCATTCATAGCATTAAGATGTATTCTCACGACACGAAATAGTACCTGCTCTATACTTGATTCATTGCAGTCTGTCTGCAGGTGATTGTCTTGATTAATTATGTTGTACAGAGCTTTCATATTAACTCATTAATAATAATAATAATAATAATAATAATAATACAATGCATTGATATACATTTTTTCGTGGAGTTTTGGCTTGTCGTACATGTATAAATGAATATTGCCTTAGTGTCGTATAGATTTAACAAACAAGTGTCTACTCTATACAGTCTTAATTACTTTAAGATGAATGAGGTTAAAAGGCTATGGGCCTATGAAGAAATAACCCAGTTACTGAAAGCAATAAAGACAATTTGTCTGCGCTATACAGGAACCCTCCCATGATGCACTTTTCAAACAATAAACTGTATTTTAAAAAAATAACCTTTGTTACAAATATGTTTGTGGACAGAAGGCGTTACGCACTTTGATAAAAAAGTTACGACACTGTAGACGAAACTTAGGGTTACAAAAACTGTAGATGAAAGGGTTGATGACACTGTTGACAGTCGGGATGAAGCGGGCCAGGAAGTACAAGTTGATCTTCCAGGAGCTGTGGTGAACACTCCGGTATTGCACATTCGCTAACCTGCGAAATAATTGTCATTCTGGAGTCAAGATGATACGCGATCGCGGGGACAAAGGTTAAATAAAATCTTTGTCTGTCACTTTATCATTTTAACTGACCTGACTAGGTAATAACTGATTTTCCAAAAGACATAGCATTAGGAAAATATTTTAGAGATGGGCATCACTCTCTTGATAATAACACACTTATAGATACCACGACAATCACTACTATGTACATGGGTATCTCGACAACAATCCATTCAGGAAGGTTGAGCAAGTACCGAACACATGCAAGTGTGCAAACATATTTTTCATTGTCAACGATTTGAAGGTGCTCTATCTATCTATCTATCTATCTATCTATCTATCTATCTATCTATCTATCTATCTATCTATCTATCTATCTATCTATCTATCTATCTATCTATCTATCTATCTATCTATCTATCTATCTATCTATCTATCTATCTATCTATCTATCTATCTATCTATCTATCTATCTATCTATCTATCTATCTATCTATCTATCTATCTATCTATCTATCTATCTATCTACAGGGGAGAGAGAGAGACATATATATTAGCATATATATATATATACTTACATAACAGAGAAGTTAGGCGGGACACAGAAGAACAAGGTTGCGACGGTCAGGACAAACATCATGAGTGTCGTTCTGGACATAAATGGTTTCTTCCTCTGGCCTCGTTCTACACTTTGTCGTTGGTGGGCAAAGGACCTCGATGTGTCTCCTTTACGACTTTTATCTTCATCGGTTCTGTCTGGACTGTCAAGGGATGTCTCGACATTTTGGCTGCAGCTGCTGTCTTTAGTCGATTCGCTCGTGCAGGACTCTGATTCAGAAGTTACAAACATTCCTTGGCTATACGATACCACCGGAGTCTCTTTGTCCTTGTTCTTAATAATGCCAGTATGTTTGCGTCTGTCCGTGTCGACGTTTTGCTGACCAGAAAATTTGCTTTTATTCTGGTCCGTCTTAGTTCCTTGTCCAGCACGAAGAAGCCTCTTTTTCTGCTGGTAAATGCGATACGAGATCTGTACATAGCAAATCGTCAGCACTGCAAATCCGACAATGAAGTACCCCATGACGACAATCCCAAACACCCGATGCATATTCACCTTCAAAGATGGACCTGAAAATCCACATACAGTTCCTGTGATTCCGGGTATATCTGTTTCCTGAGGTTTTACTCCGTACCAAAACATGACGGAGAAGGCGGTTGCTGTAACCAGGATTAGCGGGACAATCAACATGTAAACCGCTTGTCGAGCGCTCAGTTGTCGTTTGTGAATCTGACAGATGCGACGGCGACGATCAAGGGCGACACACACGAGGATCAGGTAGGACATTACAATGGGGAAATATGCCAAAAAATTTTTTATTTTGCAGAAAACCTCGTCGGGTGTGTACCTGTATCTCAAATCCACAGCATACCAGGGCAATGTCAGAACGTTGGTCAGGAAATCACAGACGGCCATCCCCAGCACGAACACTCGGATGGCGCTGGCCTTGAACTGCTTGAGGTACACGAGGAAGACGAGGAGGTTGCCGAAGGCACCGACAACGATGAGCACTGTTAGGAAAATAACCATGGGAATCAACTTCATGAAAGTTTCCAGGTTGAGCTTTTCAAGGAAATATTCCACCTCCTCTTGTGTTCTGTTATTGTCATGCGATGAGGAAGACTGGTTGAAGTTCCAGACACTCTCAGTGCTCATGAATGCCATCACTGATGATGTTCCTGCAGAGAAAATATTTGGTCTGTAATCTGAAGAGACGTATATGGATATAGATGTGTCTAAAAATGTTAATGGTGTTATAGACAGTTTTGAGGGGAAGCGGCACCGACTACATTGTTGTCATCATCCAGCCACGCTGACTGGTTATTCTTCACAGCCTGTGTGCACTAACCAGAGGTACAGAGCTTCGTGGAGGCCCAGCAGTCAGCTACAGTTCTCCAGTATCGTACACGATGTTGGTCGTATCACCACTCCCCAACCCCCTCATCACCACCACCGAGGGCTCTGTTTCAATGGCATTTGTCAAGTATCTTCCTGGTTGACAGAAGCACTGTTTCGTGGCCCTGTCTGTGGTGTGTGTGTGTGTGTGTGTGTGTGTGTGTGTGTGTGTGTGTGTGTGTGTGTGTGTGTGTGTGTTACATATACACACTCACTCTGTTTTTAACACTAACACATCATTTTGTCTCTCAATCTTCATCTGCCTTCTCCTCTGTCTCTTTTGACACGATCGTGCTCTGCCCTGTCTTCCTCTTTCTCTCTCTCTCTCTCGCTAGGTTTAAAACCACACGAGATTAATTGAATAAAAACTGACTACTTGAAACTTAACGAAACAAGATTGTCACTGTTTGAAAGAAAGAAAGAAAGAAAGAAAATTTAAAAAGGAAAGAAGAATAAATGAATGAAACTGCTATAAGAGAAAGAATTTCGTGTGTCACAGAAAGGATTGCAAGCTGTTCGCGATTGTTACATGCGAGATGTGTAAACATGAAGAAGAAATACTTACAGACTCTCACTGTAAACCGTAAATGTTAACAAGTTACGAAGTAGGACAGTTAGAGCATATGGATCTCATCACTGGTATTTTCCACCCGACTTACTCGATGTCTGCAATATGTCACTGTATACTGTATACTCTCTCGTTGTTTCTCCGACAAACAGGATGCTGGAGTGTCCCCTCTGTACGCATGCCTGATGACACCGACAGAGGGCGCAAAGCCGACTAGGACAACCTCACTTGATGACAGTGAAGTTATGCAGAACAGTCTCTCCTAAAGGCCCTTCCTCACCAGGCTACCTCCCCAAGCGATTAAAGCGCCATTTGATTAGCAAATGAACTGGCAGTGTGTTGGTCAACAAGTTTGTATATAGCATCGTCACTAAAGTTCTAATCTCCCGAACATTGACGTCTTGTGACTTTTAAGCACAGCATGCCAAAGTTCGTCGAATGTTCAAAGATGTTTGCCCTGTTAAGAAGAGTACTGTGGTTTAGATAGTGTGCACGAATGTTTTAGTGTGGTTTTCAAGTACGGCTTTCAATTCTAAATTTGACTGTCTATACCTCTGTGTTCTGCTCTCTGAACAGTAAAAGGAGAAACAGATCGGGAAAGTTCAGCTGACATTGCCCTTCATTCGAACATGTCTTGAGTGGCGATGAGCAGGTTCTTAATAAACGGCCAGTCCACTCCTTCACATCTGCAGTCCAGTTCTGATTTTGTCCACACTCGGCGTTGGCCTGGGCAAAGGTACCCTGAAGGACGGTCTTAGACAAGGTGTCGTGGAGAGTCACATGACCGAACCCCAATTTCCGGTGGAAATGTGTGTGTGTGTGTGCGTGCGTGCGTGCGGGCGGTGCCCATCATCTCTTCCTTACAGCGTTCCACTTACTTTTTTTTACAACGCTCTACGTAGTCAGGTACCCATGATCAACAGCTGGATAGGTTTGGGTAAGAACTCAGCGTCACTCGAGGTTTGAACCAGCTGGCACGAGTTTGTCGGGGTTCGTTACAGCACCTCCTTAGCAGGCAAACCTACTCTTCCAGATGAAGGTAAACTGCGCACCTTGTAAAGCTACTTTCTTTCTTCACACCAACACTTCACGGCGGTGATGTGAGGTCAAACGAGTCCTAGTCGGCTGTGTAAGTGCTAGCAGGGTCGTCAGACATGCGCACAGGTGGGGTGGGCGTATCCTGTTTGTCAGACGTTGATGATATCCCGCTATTGCAGTGGCACGTAGTGACAGTCGTTAAGCCCACAATGAAAACACGTTTATTGTATCATTCCCTGCCTTGTTTACAAGTCACGCCTTGGGTAAAACGTCTTGATACACCTCTAATCACCGCAAGAAATCTTAGGTAAGTCCCTCTTTTCTTTCTTTCTTTCTTTCTTTCTTTCTTTCTTTCTTTCTTATCTTTCTTTCTTTCTTTCTTTCTTTCTTTCTTTCTTAAATAATACGGATATTGTTTATCGAATTTTCCAAGCACGTGAGAGTCGTTGTTACTTTAACTCCGAAGATTACTGCTTATAATCCTATTATCTGAATTAGTTACTTACCTTACTCCATAGCAACGTCGACGGTCATTTTGTACACTTCTTTATAAGTATATAACTTTTTTCTGCCTTTTATAGCCCCCACATTGCATGACACTTTCAATGGGTTATTTTTCGAAATATCGTTTTATCACTTGTGACAGGGATGATGTCTTGTGGTTTTGGAGTTACCATGCGCGGGGTAGCTAGTATAATTAACTTGTTAGTTTGGTTTTCTTATTACCCTGGAGAGTAGACAAACCTAGACTAATCTGGGCTTAATTTTTGACAACTGTTACGTTCTCTGCAGACAAAATAAGAGAAATAAAAGCCATGTCATAACTGGTAGAGGTGGGTAAGAGGTAACCATGGGAGCTTATTGGTCGCTCCCAAGATGTGATTAAAATGTGTCATAGTGGGACTGAAATACCAACACAAACACGAAGACAATAAAGTATTTATACCGTAAGGTTTCGTAATGTAACAATATCCATCCTCGTCAGATCACACGGTAAGGCTATTTTTTGTCTGTCGACAGAAGCCTGGCTAGAGCGGAAAAATTGTCACGAGGGAGAAAGACGAGGAGCTAGGGAAAGACTAAGAAGAGGGAGAAAAATATGGAGACACAGGTGGCAACGAAGAAGGGATAAAAAATAAAGATGCAGACAGAGAAGGTAAAAAAGACAGAGATATAAAGATAAGGAACAGCAATATTGGATACACCTACTCTAAATTTCGCCAAAACTGCCTGTAAATGGTAGTCTTAATTTATTTTCAAATTCGTTTAATAGTTCCTCAGATACCGTATGCAGAGTAAAAAAAAACTTCTCATCACTATTTGTATGATCGTCCCATTCTTGCCATCCACATAAAAATAACTTTCTTTTATTTGCCCGAAAATAGACATATTTTGTACTTCCTGATTCATCCACACAAACCAAAACCAAGACAAAATAACTTCAATCTAATATTAAAGATCCAGTTTATTTTACTTTGAGCATTTTAAATTTTAAAAAATACGTTCTTTAAGCTTTACGAGGCAACCTATCCTATCATCATTTATTTTAACAGGTTTCAGCCAGTAACAAAGATATCTGATCACCGAATTTACTGTAACTGGGGGGAGTAAGTGAAGGCAGAGAGGAAGATATTGAAAGCGGAAGCCAGACAGAGAGGAAGGAAGAGAGTGAAGAGGAGGTCAGCAGGTCTGTTGTCTGGAGGAAGATGCTTGTTGTGTGCACTTGAAACGGAAAGGCCTGAAGTGATGCTAGCGCCGAGTGAAATGGAGTGTGTGGCAACTGGTGACTAACATCCTCCTCGCTGGAAGCTTGGTGGTCAAGAAGTGGACGATGTCAGCGACTCCATCTTGACCCCAAAATTTTCTACATCGTTTACAGTAGGTTGAAGAAACGAAGAAAGACGGATCGTCGATATACATCTAGAAATCACAGTTTTGCTTGATGTACCGGTATTTTGAGAATCAGCATCATTATTAATTTTTACTGATTTTTTATTAAAGATTTTCAAGCCTATACCCATCCTTGAGTTTATTTTTGAGGACCTGCATTTTAGCCTTTATAACTTGATAACTGCTTAAAAGCGATAAAGATTTCTATTTATCCTTCTTGATCGTAGCATCTAACGAAAGTAAAGACAATGAGGTCAGTATATGAAAATGATTGTGTAATGTCAAAATACAGAATATTATCTTGATGATGTCTTCTGATGTCACAACAAATTTCTTTGCGATTCTAAATCACAATTTTCAGGCAAAGCTTGATGCACTGGTCTTGTCGGTCATCAGCATCATCGTTCAAGATTGATTAGTAATATTATTTATCCTTAAAAGGTTTTTTAGCTCTGCAAAAATGGTAGGTTTATATTTAATTCTATTGCTTGCAAGATACTGCTGTGTGGTATAAATATCTAGTTGCCCTTTATAAAAGACTTCTCGTTGATATTCTGATTTTATTTTGTAAATGTTTTCACATTCTGTAAATGTCACATTTTGTTCACATGTCAGAGGGCGCAAAATGTGAACTCTGAACACAAGTCCCTGTCCAAACAAAATACACAGCAAGTTTAACAATACTCTGAATATGCAAAACACCAATACTACGGCACTTTAAGATGTCATAAATGAGAATTTTAATAAAGACACAAAATGTACATTTTCCGTCTATCCTTATTTACTTTTTTTTTTTTGCTTAAAAATAATCGTTAGACATCTTAGCGAACGTAAGCTTCATGTATATTTAAAAAGCAATTCTTTCGTAGGAAAAAAATAGTATTATATCTTTCGTGCATCACAAATCCAGGAATGCTTGCAATCTGACATTATTAAATGGAAGTATCTATATGCATTTTAGGAAAAAGGGGGCCTTTAAAAACAAAAGAAATTTGTTCTTCAAAACTTGTCTCACACCTGTGGAAATAAAATCTCACAAACGTCGGTTTTGCGCTTTGGGGAAAAACCGACATTTGCTACGAAACTGCGGGTTACAAAAGCTGTACAGAAAAGGGTTGATGACGGTGTGGACAGTAGGATAATAGAGGGCGAGAAAATACATGTTCATCTGCCATGCACTGATGTGAACTCCAATTTTCTCCACCGTCACTTCCCTGTGAACAAACACAGGAAAAAGCTCAGTGCAAGATCCTGAAACCCAAAGCCTGGGTGAATACTTTGCTTTTGTTCTCATACTACCCGTCTATCCTTTAAAGTCAACAATACAGTCGTCAGGGTTGTGCGGAAATAAGTTGTAAAGCCCTCAACCAATAGAACTGTGACCAGTTACGAATTAGATGTATCTGTGTACAAACGTGACGTCACAATATTTATTTCTTGTGCATCGTCATATTTATAGACGTGTCTCTAGAACGAAAGGAACCGAGCAAGCGAAGGTCAGAGTCAGCAGAACAATTAACAGGTAAGCTGCTTGTCTCTTGCAACTTTTAAAGAATTAGTTCCTTTACAATAGAAAAAGGTATTCAGTGACAAAGTAAATAAGTATGCCAGTAGTGAATACCTATATCTAGATGTATTATAGATAAATATTTTCTAAAAACAAGTATTTTACAATAAGATATACATTACTATTTATTTTACTCTATGTGTGTGTTGGGTAGTTGGTGGGTATAAAAAATTAAAAACAAGAAATAGAGGAAAATAATGTTCTAACATATGTATAAGCAACATTCATTGTTCTAATTAATGTCTGCACTGTATGTCTACAAATGTGTGAAGAATCAAAAATAAAATAAAATGTGAACAGTATGATGTTTAAACAGTATGGCAGTGCTGATAACTTAAGGTTTCAGAAATGAACATTTAAAACATGAGTACAATGTTCTGCTTTATTAAAATTTTTAAATTATGCAGTAGGCATCTGAGTGTACATTATCTTAATGAACTTAAAAAATCAGTGGCACGTGGACACACTATATTTAATCAGAAACACGTTCAAATTTAATAATATCAAATGAACTTTTGCAGGTTGAGTTCTGTGTTTTTATTCTGATACTTTTAACAAACATTGATTATACAAATTTAATAAAGCATTATGTACAGCTATTATAAGGATACAAATCAAGGATGAAGCTATTGTTACCAAAACTAAAATCTGGTTTTTAACATACAGTAGCTAACCTTGTGTAACGGATCTCAGAAGTTTGAATTCATAACATAGGATGGAAAATCATTAATTCAAACTACTCTTATCTTAAAGGAAGCAATAACAAGAGCTCAGTGAATTACACTATAACTATAAGACAAATAAAAAAGTAAAAGTAAAAGGATGTTAGGATAAAACACATAAGTACAAATTTTCTCATGAAAAATTGAGGATTATAATATTAATGCTAAAATGTAATAAGAGAAAAAAACGAATTATCATTATGGGTACTTATCTGTTTGCAGTGCTTCGTTTTAAAAAGTCACAACAATTTTTCATGTAGCAGTTGTGAGTTAAAATGTTTTAAATATATAATTAATCTATAAACATTGGGGTCCCAAACATACAAGAAGATTACTTTCAGGATGCAGAGTTTTGTAACTTTTCGAAGAAGTAATGTAAATGAAGGGAAACATCTTTCAAAATTAGATGATCTGACAAGTAGGCCTGTTATGTCAGCAGTTGCAGAGTAGACATGCCTGTCAGTAGCTTCTGATACGAACTTCACTTTTTGCATTATCTTATAAATTACTAGATTTTGGAGTGAAGAATAATGCACACTGTAATTATCTTTATATGTTTTGTTTTTCAATTTCTTTTTTATGAAGTCGTTTATGCTTATGTTCAAGCAAGCTAGACAATCTTAAATGCCTTTCTATTAAATAAAGTTTTAATAGAGTGAGAGGTGCTTGTTTAACTGTTACTATTATTATAAATAATTACATTAAGCTAGTGTGTATGTGAGCAATATTGTGGACAACCTCTATAAAAAGAAGAAATTCTTGAAAGCATTAAGTCCAGTTATCAACAGTAACTACAAGTAAATTATGATTACATTGTGGCAGTATTTTAAACCTGTTGTGTAATTTATTAGCTAGCATAGTGTCATACTTTTATATAGAACTTTCTGCAAAAGATGGACCTCCTATTTTCCGCTGAAAATGTGAAAACAGATTATAAAAACTCAATGTTTTGTCACTGCCGTGTTCGTTTATTCCAAGTTACAGGAAGTTACTCTCACTCATACATCGTTCAGATAATGAAATGGCTTCTAAACAGCTTGCGTCACGAGTGCACGAGGTCTTAAAACTGTCCATTGCGAACTTTGGTCAGAAACCGACGACACTGCAGACGAAACTTGGGGTTACAAAAGCTGTAGATGAAAGGGTTGATGACGCTGTTGACACAAGGAAAAAGGTAAGCGAGATAATACATGTTCATCTGCCATGCGCTGATGTGAACGCTCACAGGCTGCAGCTTTGCTGCCCTGTAAAAAGAAAGAACAGCAGCAACATTATGCTCAGATATTTCCTGAATGCAGGACACAACGAGTTCAGTGTATCAGTTTTACTATCCGCATAGAACACAGCTCTTTGAATAACGAGTGAGATGAATATATTTTTTAATAAATAGGTAACGATACTATTTCTCCAAGCCTCAATAAATAGACTATTTTTGTTCTGAAGATACACGGCTACAAACATCATCATTCACAAAAAAAGGTCACCAACGATAACGTCAAGATTGTACATGGATACAATCCCCTTTTAACGGGCTCGGTCATTGGGAAAGCAGTTTAACCCAGGTGTGTCTTCATAGAAATGTGGTCATGATTGCACAGAAATAGTGTTTATTAAGATCTTGAGAAAGATTTTGCACATACTTTACTTATGTATTACAAAATATTCACCTCACTAGTTTTTTTTTAAACGTTGTCCTCTATTCCCAGAAACGTAAATGTATCCACTCACATTTGAGGAAAAAGTTTTGTCGCTTCGAGTTTTAACCAGTCACTAGAAAAAAATATGTACTCCACTAGACCTATAAGAAATTTATTATAAGGCATAATGACATACGCACGCGGACATATACATATGCATTAAAACTCACATTACACCAATGGCTGATGCAGAGAAGATAACGGTAGCAATAGTCATGACTAACATCATGACTGTCGTTTTTGATAAAAGCGTCCTCTTCTGTTGACTGAGTTCTGCTCTTACTGCACTAGAAGCCGATACGACTACGTTTATTTCTTGATCGTCCTTGTTATTGTCCCGAGACGAAACAAAAGAATTGTTTCCACATGGACTGTTAGGAGTTTCCTTTGCTGTTGAAGGCTGCGCCTCAGGATCTGACAGAATTGTACTCACTACAGGATTCGATGTGACTAAATATCTTTGCGAAAGCTGAGATGTCGTACTGTCACCCTCGGACTCTTTTCCACTAGGTGAGTGCCAGTAAGCCTCTGTCTGACAACAAAATCTTTGTGTGTCGTATCCGTCAGTTGTGATTTCTCTAATACTACGCCTACTTTTGCAGGGAAGCGACGATTTGGCATTTTTATCTCTCTGATCCCTCGTCCAGGTCAGTGTTTCAACACTCACATGTTTATCCTCATCATTTACTGTTTCCGCACTCACTTCGTTTTTCACGGTACTTATGAATATGCTTTCGGAAGTGTTCATGTCGGCCTTCAGCTCTTGTTGACTAGAAACAATGCCTTTATGAAGATGCTTTTTCATTACAGGTAAAGAAACGCCAATGTTTATTATTTTTCCAGCAAGAAGCTTTTTTTGCTGGTAAATCCGATACGAGATCTGTGTATAGCAAATAGTCATCAGTGCTAATCCGCCAATGAAGTAATCCATCAGCACAGCCCCAAATACCTCTCTTATTTTCATTCCCAAGGTTACTTTTGTAACACCACATGTGGTCCCTGTTATTCCGGGCTTGTCTGTCTCCAGCGGCCTTGTGTCGTATAAAATCGTGATTGGAATAACGGCAGCTAAGGTCAATGTCAGTGGAACAGTTAACAGGTAAGTCGCCTGTCGAGCGCTCAACTGTCGTTTGTGAACCTGGCAGATGCGACGACGACGATCAAGAGCGACACACACGAGGGTCAGGTAGGACATAATAACGGGGAATGCCCCCAGAAATCTCTTTGTTCTGCAGAAAGTGATTTCGTTGGTGTAAGTGTATCTCATATTAAGAATTACTATGGGCAGTATAAAAAGATTGGCCAGCAAGTCACAGGCAGCTATTTCCAAGACGAACACTCTCGTGGCGCTGGCCTTGAACTGCTTGAGGTAGACGAGGAAGACGAGGAGGTTCCCAGAGAGGCCAACAACGAGGGCAACCGTAAAGAGGACTGCCATGGGAAGTAATTTAATGAACGTTTCGTAGTTAAGTTTTTCTAGATAGTAGCTTATCTCCCCTTCTGTCCTATTCAATTCCGGTAATAAATTAAGTTCGGTTGAATTCCATAAAATCTTGGTACTCGTGGATGTCATCCCTGCCATTGTTTCTGAAAAGAAAAAAAACTAGTTTTAAATCTATAAAAAAATCTCTCATATTGTGTTCTAAGTATTAGAAACAAAACACGTCTACTTTTATAAGAAGAAAGGCATAACGAAATCAAGAAAGGAAAGATAGAAAAATAAAGGGAAATTTCAAGAAAGAGAAGAAGTGAAGGATGAAGTTGGGGTATGTAATGATCCATAAGTATAATCCCGAAATAGTATAATGCACGGGACAGGAATTTTTCATGACTGCCTCTCAGATGGTCTTCAAAACAATTTCATTCATCGGTGTGTCTGAAGATGAAGCTGTTGGTATAAAGTTCTTAGACTTTTTCTGTCTCGTTTAATTTCTGCTGCTTTGCTTAGCAGTAAGCTAGTTCCTTTGTTCTTTGTCGAAGTCGTAGAAAGACTTTTGACACAGTCATCCCACTGATACCGTTTTACAGAACAGTTAGTGCTTCCTGCCTTTCTCAGAGTTCTTCGATTAGATCGTCCCATAAATACTCCATGAGAAAGTATAAAGTGTACTGTAAGTGGTCGCCATTAGATATCAATCCATGCACATCTCAGTTCTACAAACTGTATGAATCCCGCTGCTTTTGTCTCGTGCCCGAGGCCTGAGGCTAAACAAAAAATAAATTCTAAATGCACTCCCCTTCAATCCGTGTATGCAGGTTGAATTCTTTGCATAAACCTAAGAAATGTGGTAAATACTACAAAAGACTAACACTACGAAATACAGCTACATTAATATTGTTTATCTCAATAAAATAAAAAAAGTAAATGTATAAATAATTGACAAAGTGTTATTAAATAAATTGTTCATTATCAACATGATGTGAGTAAATAAATCTAATAATAAAATAATAATAGATTATTATAATAAGTTGAGTGTGGCTTAGGAACCAGGAGGGGGTGCAAGGAGTGGCGGACTTTAAAAAAGATGCTGAGGAAAAAAGAATGTGAACGTTGTTCAATGTTAGCATGAAGCTTTCCCCTGCCCCCCCCCCCACCCCCGATGCCAAAGCCCAGCATCTTTCTATGCCAATGAATAAATAATCTGTGATAAATAAAAATTAAATGATTATGAACTGGAAATGTACATTTTTATATGTACGAAAATAAATGTGTACATACCAGCTTTTCCTTTGAAATGTATAACAAGATACTGGAGCATGAATCGCGCAGTTTGTTGTCTTCCTCGGCTCTTGTCACAGTACCACGACTGTCCAGATTAGTAGGGATGATGTCTGCAGTACCGTCTGCTGCAACGGTGTTGATAGTCATCTGTTAACAGAGACCTCCGCCACCAAGAAACGCAAGAAGGAAGTCGCCACTGAAAGTACCCACAAAGACCGAATACTTTGTTAAATTAAAGATCTTCCCGATTAGTTACATATGTCACGCTCAAAGGACTCCTTTCACATCACTTATCAATGCCTTGAACATGAAATCGAAAGCACAGAACTCGAGAAATTTTGATAAAAACTATTTCCTCGTGTGACGTCAGTACATGTGAAATCATGGCTGACCACTGCATGGCTGATACAAGTTGCCAGGAAAATACCGAATCTTAAAAGTCCAAGTGTAGATATGAAAGCTTGAATGCACAGTAAACCATAGAGACGGAATAAATGTGCATACGTTCCCAAAGGATTCATCTTTGAGAAGACAAGAGAATAACTTCCTTCGTGTGTGTCGACCTGACTTCACTGACTACACAGTACTCTGTCGTGTGCAAATGCCACTATTTCCCTGAATGTTACCCTGATGAAGCAAGAGGGTTTTAAGGTACCACAAAAGCATCTTCTTCCAGGGTCCATGCCTATTATACAGAAGCATGGTTTTTCTTGTCCAGCAACACAGAGTAGCTGCACGAACACCCAAAGTTATATCGATAAATGTACTTCAAACTCAACTTTTCATCTTCAGTATTAGAACTATGACCGACGATACAATATGTTGTTAGTAACCTGTGCACAGTAGATGATAAGGAATATCTGAAACAGCATTTCCGGAAATATATCCTTGTTTTTTTTTATTTGTGCTGGCGAAAGTCTTTTTCTTCCTCTCTGTTACACCAACAACCGTATGAGCAAACCTTTGCCCGTATAAACGTGCAGCCAATATGGTAAATTTAATTTTAGAGGCTTTTGTAGCAGTACGTCAGTAAATAGACAAACATACATTGTAATGGTCACCTGTGGATTTTAAAATTTGATGAACATTAACGAATGTTAACGTTCTTCGTCGTCTGCTGCCTGAGAATTCGGGGTTTTGAACCTTCACAATCCTCTGGTTATGCATGTACATGTAGGTCTAATACATTCAAGACTAGACGACAGCTTTTAGCCCTCGTCTTCGCTACTAGAGCACAATAAATGAAGATCGTCTATGAACACGACTTATTGCTCCACCTTTTGGCCATTATTTGCTGACTAAGACAGTTTTGGACGCCATCTCCCGTGACGTCACATGATATTCGCGCGCGGGAACGAGATTTTGCAAGACTTGCTGACTTATTAAGTACAAATCGCCAACTTTGAAATTGAAATAAGCCAATGTGCTTCAGACGATGAAACTTACAGAAACTTACAGAACATACATTATCTCTGCCTACGAGTTTAAAACTTGGAGACATCCGGTAGGTCTTTAAAGTCTCTTTAACAGACACTGGCAGAAGAGATCGGGTGTTGTACGTTCTTCAGCCAAACGCCATTTCATTTTCTAATCAAAGTACTGTATCTATAACCAGCTGCATGGACCAAACCTCGCTGTCTAGAACAGCGCAGGACGGATCACGAAAGTTCAGGATACCTCGAATTCGTTAAACAGTTGTAACAGTTGTAAACTTAATCTGTGACTTGCTAAGCACAATTTCTAGTGGTTCTTTCTTATTTTGTTTTTAGTTAAATATGATGTTTGAGTGCTTTGTATAAATGGTATTTGCATATTTAGTATACGTAGCTCTTCGATGCAAAAACGGTGTTCAGCTGTTTATTGGCTTGTGAGCCTTGCAGAAACTGATGGGTAAACTTTCATGTGGCAATCTGAAGGAACTCCTCCTCTTACTCCCTTTCTCTGTCTTCTCTCTTTCTCTCACTAGCTGGGAGAGGTTACGATGTTTATAGTTATCATTAACAACATTCCTCAAAATGTTAATGTGAGCATTACTCACTTTCTCTGTCTTCTCTCTCTCTCTCTCTCTCACTAGCTGGGAGAGGTTATGATGTTTATAGTTATCATTAACAACATTCCTCAACATGTTAATGTGAACATACAACTGCTATATATCACAAATAGTTTAGTACCCCCTCCAACCTTTTCTTAATGTCGAAAACAGAGACAATAAACAATGTTTATTTCATGCCTCTATTAATTTAATATTTAAAATGGTTACTGCCTTAATCAGGAGCATTTTGCTAATTGTGTATATACAGCACTTGATATCAGAAGAAAGTCTTCAGAAACACTAATGCGACAACATGTTTTCTTCCTTCATCTGCTTTTTTCATGACTGCTAGAAACTGCTGATGTGATAGTTAGCCAGCTGATTAGTATTGGAGTTCATTTCTGGTTTTACCCTTCCTGGAAGGAAACATGTCTTATCTTTTATACTGGGATTTGTTCTCGGTTCCATACTTTTGAACCCGTCTCTTTTTTTCTCAATTCATCTCTTTTCTTCTTCTTTGTCATAGGCACATACAAATCATTCTGAGCGGTCTTTACTTAGGTAATTTATTCACTATAGAAAAAAGCATTCAATGAAAGTATAATTATATAAGTATGCATGTACTGGATATATATCTAGATCTGCAAAAAATATATGTACTAAACACAATTAGTTTATAATTTATATTACTATTCACACTAAAATATAAATGTGTAGGGGGCATAACAAAAATTTAATAAAGTAATATGTAAGAAATAAAACTGATATAACAGTATATCCAAAAGCAGCATCGAATGTTCTTATCAATTTCTGTACTGTATATCTAGATAGATATGTGTGTGCAAAAGCAAAAATTAAATAAAATAGAATGTGAACAATAATATGTACAAGCAGTATTTTAGTGCTGCTAACTTATGTTTTAAGAAGAAATAAACATTAAAACATGAAGACAGTGTACTGCTCTACTTTGTTTAAATGATTAAATGTACATTAGATTTAGAAGTTAATAAAGTAACAGTTCAAATCTTAAAATAGGAAACCCTCCAGAAGAGAGGAAAGGAATGAGGTATGAGCCCTTGGAAATATTCACGAAGCATGTCATCTTTAAGACCAGCCTTGAAAGCTTCGAAGGAAGCAACTAAACATGTTTTTTCTTCAATGCTTGGGATGCCCGTTCTGTTGTCTGGAAGGCATGCATAACAAAAAAAAACACAATTAGCAAGAAAGTAATGACATGACTTAGACTTGCATCATCGTGTAAAGGACCGTAGTAGACGAGGGTATCTGATTGTAATAGAGATGATATCGCTACTCTATGTCACCAGATTCTCATGACCTGGTCTCAGGAAGTGGCGTAACACTCATATTTCGGTGACCTTTTTAATTTACTAGGTGAGTGAGAAAAGTAGGCTTTTATTTCCGATCCACCTATCAGTAATACGTAATCCACTCACCCGTCTGTCAAAGGTCAATAGGATTTCAGACGAGACTCCGAAAGCAGAACGAGCTTAACATTTTCCCCGCAAGAAAAAAACAGACCTATTCCTTGAAAGCTCGGTGCTCACATACTCACCACTATACCCTATCAAGTGTTGTCCTCAGTCACGTGATCAGTCTCCACACGTCAACATTTGCTGGAGTTTGTTTGCCGAAGAACTACTTCAAAACTTTCCCAAAGACAACAAATATTTTTCCAATAAAATATTAATGATTTTTTTTCCTTAACAATATAGGAGAGACGTACTCTGGGGTCTCGGAGTCAAGAAGGACAAAGCTAGTTCGCAGTTGACGATATTGAGTCCACCCACCACCCGGTGGCGAAGTTGAAAGTTTAATTAAATACACCTCCGTCCGTGCAGTATCTGTTCTTGATGATTATATTGCATGTATACACATATTAATACATATATAAGTTCAAATAAAATAAATACAAAAAATAGAATGTGAGCTATAATATGTACACCCAAAATACAAACACAGCAACATTTCAAGTTTTCAGAAAATCAGTATTTTAAGCATCAATGGAAAATGTATAATTTTTCTCTTCTTTTGTCGTTTTGTCTTCTTTTTCTTTAAAATAACCTTTAGACAATATGGAAAAGGGAAAAAATATGTACATATTTAGTGCTCTTAGCCAGAAACGCCTACAAACCGACTCTAATAAATGAAAGAATGCCTTCGCGCTTTTTGGATTAAACAAATTCTGTTACAAATCGACCAAGAATTACTTCTTCAAAGCTTCTCTCACACCTGTGGACACGAGGTCTTACTACTCTCGATTGCACACTTTGGTGAAAAACCGACGGCACTGCAGACGAAACTTTGGGTTACAAAAGCTGTAGACGAAAGGGTTGATGACGCTGTTGAAAGAAGGAAAAAAGAGGGCGAGAAAATACAGGTTCATCTGCCACGTCCTGCTTTGAATTTCCACATCCTGCACCTTCGCTATCCTGTAAACAAAACAGGTAGCTGTGTTATACAAAGATATTTCGCGAATCAAACTGCAGATGCAAAACGAGTGTATAGAATGTTTAGTAGATTTTTTTGTCCCTTCCATTCACTTTAAAGGCCTAGTGAAATGAAAAATGTTTATAATTATTGAGATGACCTCAGTGCAAGATGTTATTTTCCAATATTTGGATGATCACTCCCGTTTTCTTACCGTTAAACCTCATCCTGCACTAAAGGAGGTCAAAACACAGACATAGGATTGTCAGAAATCGCTCTTTGTTTAAATAATGTTAACACTCACTCACCCACATACACATATATGAATACAAACACAAAATACTCACGTCACAGCAATGTAAGGTACAAAGCATATTAGGGTAGCGATGGTCAGGACTAACATCATGAATGTCGTTTTTGACAATAGCGTCCTCTTCTGATGACTGGGTTCTGCCCGTTCTGCTGTAGAAGCCGATAACATTGTGTTCACCTCTTCATCTTCTTCTATGTCAGTAGACGAAACGAAAGACTTTTTCCCACATGGGCTGCTGGAAGTTTCCTTTGCTGTTGAAGGCTGAAGAAAAGGCTCTGACAGGTTTTCACACCTTACCGACTTCAACTTGTCTAAAGATTTTTGTGAAAGCTGAAGTCTTGTCATATAGACAGCCTCATCATCTTCCACACGAGGTGAGCATCCGGAAACCTCGTTCTGGCAACTTAATCTTTGTAAGACATATCCGTCATCTTTGTCTACTTTCATGGACCCGTTTTTACAGGAAATGGGCAAATTATGTCTGCTTAAGAAGTTTCCATCTCTCTGGTCCGTCGTCATAGTTTCTGTTTCAACACTCAAATGTGTGTCCTGCCTACTTAGTTCTTCGTTACTCTTTTCGCATTTTATTGGTCTTGTGAATATTTTCTCGGACATGTTCACATCTGTCTGCGATTCGTCTTGACCAGAAACAACTTCTTCTTTCAGGTGAGGTTTCATTACAGCGGAAGTAACAACAATGTTTATTTTTCTAGCAAGAATCCTCTTTTGTTGCTGGTACGTCCGGTATGAGATCTGTGCATAGCAAATGGTCACCACTGCAAATCCGAAAAGGAAGTAAGTCATCAGAACATCTCCAAATATTTCTTTCGCTATTTCAGTCATCGGTGTTTCTGAAAACCCGCATGTTGTCCCTGTTATTTCTGGGTCGTCCGTCTCCACAGGCTTTGTTCCGTACAGGTATGTGGAAGGAACCGAAACAGCTAAGGTCAGAGTAAGCAGAACAATCAACAGGTAAGTAGCTTGTCTCGCGCTCAGTTGTCGTTTGTAAACCTGGCAGATGCGACGGCGGCGATCAAGGGCGACACATACGAGGATCAAGTAGGACATAGCAATAAACAATCCCCACAGGAGTCTCGTCATTCTGCAGAAATGTTTATTTTTTGTGTACCTGTATCTCAAATGAACAATAACCCAAGGCAATGTGAGGACGTTGGTCGAGAAATCACAGACAGTCATTCCCAGAACGAACACCCGCGTGGCGCTGGCCTTGAAGTGCTTGAGGTAGACGAGAAAGACGAGAAGATTTCCGGGGAGGCCAACAACAGGTGCAATTGTAAAGAGGCCAAATATTGGAAGTAATTTGATGAACGTTTCGTGATTAAGTTTTTCTAGGTAATCATTTATCTCCTTTTGTGTTCTGTTGAATTCTAGAAAGGTATTAAGTTCGGTTAAATTCCAGAAAACCACGGTACTCGTTGACACCCTTCCTGTCATCGTTCTGAAAAGAAAAGATTTATTTTATTTCTGACAACTTGGTAAAGTCTTACGTTCTTACTATCATTAAGAGAAGACACTTTTTTTAATAAATAGAGCAAAATGAATATGAGGAAGTAACAAAAGAGAAGGTAAAGGAACAGAGGGAAAATGTCAAGAAAGGAAAATGTCGAGAATATCACAAAATACGAGAAAACCTCAAGGAAGAAGCTGTGCCATGTACTTATTTGTAGATATTATCTCCAAATAGTACAAGACATGGGGCAGGCATTCTATTTTGAATTTCTCCCCTCGATATCGTCAGATGTCTTCAAAGTAAATTTCCTCTGTCAATGTGTCTGGCAAGACAACTGTTTGTCTGAGGTTGCTAGGCTGGTTATATGTTTCTTTCTTCTCTTGCCTTGAATTTATAGGTAGCAATAAACTGGTTTGCCTGTTCTTAGTCTCTATTGTTTTTTTAGGCAAAGGTTGAAGTATAATGTGTTCAGTATTAAGGAAAACAGTTTTATGCGGCACGAAAACAAATATATACATACAAGCGGTTTTTTTCCTTCTTTGCTTCTAACAGGATACGAAGAGAGAATCGTACAGTATGTTCTCTTCAGTGACTCTTGACACAGTGGCACGACTGCCCACGTTAACATCAATGTATGCAGAGGCTGCAGCACTCGTCTGCTGTAACAAAAAAGTGACTTCCTCCGACCAGAAAACGCAAGAAGGAAGTTGCCGAGGACGTACCAACAAAGTCTGATTAACATGTTCAAAGTCTTTGCCACAGATACTAGCAGCAGAGGTCAAATGTTGCAAGTTCTTCTGACAAACGACTTTTTCTAATCAAAGAACTGTTTTAATGACCTGCTGCTTGGACCCCAGCTTCCCTCCCTACAACAGTGAAGGACAGAGTGCGACAGCTGACGTTAGTTGAAATTTGTTAAACAGTGATGCTGGTGTGAACATTTTGTGTGACTTGCTAATCCCATGGCCTCTTCTTATTATTCTTTCTGATTTTTTTTTTTCAAACTGCGCGTAGTGTTCAATTGTTTGTGTAAAGATGGCGCTTAGATGTCTAATGTTGTTAGACGTTTACTGACCGGTGAACATTGCTGAAACTAACCAATAAGTTCTATTGTGGGAGATCTCGAGTTAGGGATTAATGATGCTAAATACTTTTTTGATACGTACGCCACAAGTTTGTAACAGATATAAAACGGTAAAATAATAAATTACTAATTTGCGTTAAATAGAAATTAGGATAAACATGAAGTGTGCATGTGTGTCTCATACGACAAGAAATGTTTATATACAAACCTTTTAACAAAATAAACAGTAGCATGTCCTCCTAAGTGGCTGTTCGTACAGTCCCACGATTGGCTAGATTGATATAAGCATGTGAAAACTTCTTCAGTCTTCGTCTGGACAGAAAGACTGTAAGAGTCTATATGTTTGTGTGCAGATGGCGCTGAGATATCTAATGGATATTTATTGACTTCTCAACATTGCAGAAGCTGAAAGATAAGGTGGATCTCAAGTGATGGAAGCAGGTGGAATCCTCTCTTTCACACACCCTCACACACACACACACACACACACACACACACACACACACAACTTATTTTTATTAACAGCCTTCATAAATTTGTTTTATTTACAATAGTAAAAGAACACATTTAAAAACAATTTATCAAAGAGATTTTATAATTAACAAGGTATATATTATTTATCGAAGTCATTGCGCAGGAAAATTATGTCAGAGGGGATGAGTGTATAATAAAAAATTAATTTATCTGTAGTCCTTAAAGATCGTCAGCATAAAAATATGTAATTTTACATTTGCATATATTAATAAAATACTTAATGTGTACAAAAAGAGTTCAAAGGGAAAAGAAATCATCTAAGAAACACACTTTCTGTTGTGACATAGAAGTAGAGAGACGGCATATTTGAACACTCGGGTTTAATTTTGTGCCCTCATATTATCTTTGTTATCCTTTTTCTCTTCTTTACACCGTGTCTTCTTTTCTAGCGATGTAAGGTAAACGAAACCTCACAAGATGAACTGTGACGAGATCATGCATCGCACAGACAAAGTAGAAACAATGCTTTCTTCAACTATTTTTATTTTCCGTGAATATTTTGTGATCTTTCAGGTGTACAATTCCCAAAGCTGAAAAAACTGTTTGGAGGATTAAATATATTTTTTTTCTACGGTTGGCAGCTTGATGTAATGATATATATATATATACACACAAATAAATTAATATATATGAATGTTTGATGTTCATGACTTTTCTCGGTTTTTGTTATGAAAACACTGTCTGGTTATTACTTACCTAGGAATAATACAATAATTTAATTAAAAAATGATTATGACATCAGAAAGAAAAACGAAAGGATCAATAAACATTTTACAAAAAAATGGAGATTGATGAAATCCAGTCAAACGTATGCTTTCTGTGTACACATCTTCACTTATCTGATAGATCTGCATAACAAAAAAAGGGAAAAAAATTAATTCACTCGTGCTTAGAAAATACACACCATTGACTGAAGTTTTTACAAAATATTTTAGTAGTTTGCCTAGACGTAGCACCCTGACTAACATTTAGCAACATGCGTGACTACTGTAAAGCAGATCTTATTCAAGTGAACATCTGACTAATAAAATGATGAATTCCATCGTGATTATTTTTCACTGTGTTATGAAGTTAACATTATTGTCTCAATGTGACTGTCACTGTCAAAAGCTGACAGGTAAACTAAATGCAAACCTACAGCTGGGCAACCTCATCAATCAGTAATCCATAAATGTTCATTGGTTTCTAAAATTAGTTCTGTCGAAAAGTCGAAAAAATGCGTTACGCATGTCGGTTAAAAACTGACGACACTGCAGACGAAATTTTAGATTACAGAAGCTGTAGATGAAGGGGTTGAGGGCGCAGTTGATAGTGGGAAAGATGCGGACCAGAAAGTAGATGTTCATCTTCCATGGGCTCAAGTGAACGTTGACATACTGGACATTGACTAACCTGTGTGAACAAAAATATGGGACTGATGATCAGTGGTGCCAGGTTAAGATGGAATAAAAAAGTTTGTCTTTTTCTCGTTACTAAGGAAGATGATCAGGAGGTTATTATATTTTAACGTATTTCTCTATGTTCCATAGTGGATATACATATCAAAATGAGCTTCTATTTGCTATTTTAGGAAGTGGAAATTTCACAGATGCAACCACACAGCGGATATCAGAAGAAAGAAATCAGATTCAAAACATTTATGCATCTACTCACGCTACAGCGATATTAGGCAGGCAACAGACAACCATAGAGGTGGTGAGGATCAACATCATGAATGTCGTTCTAGACAAACGAGCCTTCTTCCGTTGACCTTCCTCCCCAGTCTGAAGTCGATGGGAACACGAGCTGATTTTGTTATTTTTATGGTCTCGACTTTCGTTGTTGGTGCTACACGTGGAAAACATGTCTGTGTGCGCACTGTTGAGAGTTGTTTCTGTTAAAGACCTCATGACATGTTCTGACAGATCTTCAATTCCTGGGTCCTCTGACATATCCATCAATTCTTGTTTCAGCTCCCGTGACATCACGCAGTCAGCTCCAGTGACAGATGAACATTGGGACACCTGATTGTGACCAGAGCAGGTTTTAAGATCATGTCTGTCAGCATTGACCTCAGATTTGTCTTCACAGAAAATGGACAATTTACGAAGTTCCTTTATAACCAAGCGGCTTTTCTCTTGCGTATCTCTTGACAACAAAGTCTCTGTTTTACTACGCACATCCTCTTCCAGATGCGTCAGTTTTTTTACAACGACCTCGACTTTCATATTGCTGATGATTGTGTCTTCATATGTGTTCGTGTCGATCTGAAGTTTTTTCTCACCCAAGACAGTGCGTTTCTCAAGGCGCGTTTCCATTATGCCAGAGCGAGTAGCAACATTTACTTTACCAGCGAAAAGTCTCTTTTTCTGATGGTAAATTTGGTAGGAGATCTGTACATAGCAAGTCGTCAGTACTGCGAATCCGATAATGAAGTAAGCCATTATGACAATTCCATAAATTTGCTTTGCTTTTATCCCCAACAATCTGTCTAAAAACCCACATGTGGTTCCTGTTATCCCGGGTCTATCTGTCTCCAGAGGTATTTCTCTGTGCAGAAAAGCCACGAAGAAAACAGGAGCAGAAGTCAAGCTCAGAGGAATCATCAACAGACAAGTCGCTTGTCGCGCACTCAATTGTCGTTTCAGGGCCTTGCAGATGCGACGGCGACGATCAAGGGCGACAAAAACCAGGATCCAGTAAGACATGATCACCGGAAAATATGGTCCCAGTAATATTTCCGTCTTGCAGTAATGAACATCACTTGTGTAGATATATCTCACGCCATAAATTACCAAAGGCAGGCCCAATACGGTGGTATACAAGTCACACACAGTCATGGCCAGCACGAACACGCGCGTGGCGCTGGACTTGAACTTCTTCAAGTAGACGAGGAAGACAAGGAGGTTACCAAAAACACCAACAGCGATCAGCAATGTTATGAGGAAAACCGTAGGAAGTAACTCAACAAACGATTTGTAGTTACGTATTTCGAGATAATTTATTTTTTCTTCTGTCGTATTCAATTCTTCGAATGGGTTCAGTTGGGATGCATTCGAGATACTCGTAGTAATAACAAAAGACATCGCTGATGATGGTTTCTGAAATGAACAAACTAGGATTGCTTTCTTAAACCATAAGTGCGTCCATGTATAGCAAAAGATGAAAAACACTAATGATGTGAGAGCTATACATGTAAAAAGAAATGCAATGCAACTTTATCGTGAAGTAGTCCATCATCTGATTCATCAGTTCAAACGAACACTAATAAAAGTGTTGATGTTATTACTAATCTTTTACTTCCTGCTTGATTTTTCTATTATCAGTAATAATTATGTGTTAACAATAAAAACACAATTGACAAGTTTTTAAAAGCACCAAATAAAAGCACATACAGAATAAAAACGGAATAATAATGATAGAAACAATTATATTATGTAAAATAAGTGTGTACATACAAGCTTCACGGAGCTTCAACTGTACAGTGTGTGTGTTCTCATCACCGTCTCCTGCCACAATGTCATGACTAGTCACTTTGACTCAAATGTCTGCAGTGGTCGTCTTCTGCAAAAATGCTGATAGTGATCTGTCAAAAGAAACTTTCACGAAGCAAAAATCGTGAGAAGGAAGTCTTCTGCGAACAACACAAAATGTCCGTGTACCATGATGAGTCATAGTAAAAGATACTGGCGAAAGTAGCAGAATGTTCGTCAGCTAAATATATTCTTTAAATATACACTTTAAAAGGTGACTCCGAACATTGTCTTGTTAAAGTACCGTATCAATGTCCTGCTGCTTGTTTGGACAAAGATTCTTTACATAGAATGCTGTAGGAAGGTTGAGTGAAAGTTCATATTATTCAACAGTAATAAATACATTATATTCTATATTACTATTAATACTGCATAATATAATATGCATCATATATTACCATTATATATATATTACTACATATGTGTGTAAGAGTGGATGTGATTAGGTACAAACAAAGCAATAATACAATGATTGTGAACAATAAAATAATGTAAAGGCATAAGTCGTTCTAATGTCTGTTGCGTGTGTATATCTACATACACCCATATATATTAACACGTATGTGTTCAAGCAAAATGCAATAAAATAAAATATAAGCAGTAATATTTACAACCAGAATACCAATTTTTTTGCAGATAAGAAGTTTCCAGAAAATTAGCAATTGAAACGTGAGTATAGTAAATACAATATTCATCTATCATCATTTTCTAAAAATTAGCTAAATGAACATTCAAAAAGCGATGGTTCCTTTTTTTTAAAAAATCTACGTGCTCACTGCAAAGCTAAATCAGCAACGTCTGCATACCGACACTAATTGAAAGTATTGCTTTTCAGGTAAAGGTGCACTTGAAGAAAAAAATGAAAGAATTCTGTTCAAAGTTTATCTCACAAATGTGTCTAACAACTGTCGATTGCAGACTTTGGTGAAAAACCGACGGCATTGTACACGAAACTTTGGGTTACAAAAGCTGTAGACGAAAGGGTTGATGACGCTGTTGAAAGATGGAAAAAAGCGGGCGAGAAAATACAGGTTCATCTGCCATGTCCTGATGTGAACGCCAAAGAACTTCACCTTCGCTAGCCTGTCAACAAAAACATGTAGCTGTGTTATTTTAAGATATTTCTCGATGACACAAAGGTGAAACAATCTTTAAATCAAATCCGGCAGTTTTTTCTGCGGTTACAAAACGAGGATCTGCATTGCTAGTAGTCGTAATATGACCATTAAAGGACTATCTTGGTTTTCTAATATTTAGTACAAGACACTATTTCTCAAAATCTGGGTCAACACTGACCAGTTTTTCGAAATACACGCCTACAAACATCACTGTGCTTATAAATAGGTCATAGGCATAATGATTGTACACAGATACGTTAGTTCTGTGAAGGCCTCAACTAACAGGGGCCAGGTGTTTATTGGGAAAATCTGTGTACAAACGTGACGTCAACATTGTTGATTTTTTCTCTCGTAATGTTTGTACACGTTTCTCTGGAGAATAGAAGGGTTCAAAAAAATTCGTGTAAGCTACTAGTCCTGTTCAAGAATTTGCTCATTTTGACACACGCCCCTGCACACAGTTTCACGCACAAAATCAAATATAGAAACATACAAACGCAAAATACTCACGTTACACCAATGTAAGGCGCACAGCAGATAAGAGTAGCGATGGTCAGGACTAACATCATGAGAGTCGTTTTTGACAAAAGCGCCCTCTTGTGTTTATGGGTCCTTTCTGGACCAGAAGCCAAGATAGTGACGTTTATTTCTCGATCGTCTTCGAGATCGTCCGTAGACGAGACAAAAGAATTTTGTCCACATGTGCTGTTGGGCGGTTCCATTGGTGTTGAAAGCTGCAAAGCAGGTGCAGGCTCTGAAAAGTTTTCAGTACTTGGTGGATTCCACATGTCAAAAGATCTTTGTGAAAGCTGAAGAGTTTCCTCTGCGTCCTTTCCACCAGCTGAGCATCCGGAAACCTCAGTCTGGCAACAGAATCTTTGTAGGTCATGTCCCTCAGCTTTGTCTTTTGTAAACCTGCTTTTGCAGGACAGACACAAACGATATTTGCGGAATATGTTTTTATCTCTCTGATCCCTCGTCGAAGTATCTATTCCAACACAAACATGATTATCCTGGTTACTTACTTTTTCTGAATTCATTTCGGATTTTACAGTACTTACGGATATGTTCCCGGACATTTTGTTGATTTCAATCTGCGGACCTTGACTGGAAGCAATGCCTTCATTCAGGTGAGTTTTCATTACAGGAGAAGTAACAGCAGTGTTTATTTTGCCAGCAAGCAGCTTCTTTTTCTGCTGGTAAATCCGGTACGAGATCTGTCCATAGCAAGTTGTCAGGACTGCAAACCCGAAAAGGAAATAGACCGATAAAACCACTCCAAATACCCGTTTCCCATTTATTTATAGTGTATGAGAAAAGTCACACGTGCTCCCAGTTATTTTGGGGTTTTCTGTCTCCAGAGGCTTTGCACCGTACAAATAGGTGAAAGGGACCATGGTAGCGAATGTCAAGGCCAGAGGAATAATTAGCAGGTAAGTCGCTTGTCGAGCGCTCAGTTGTCGTTTGTGAACCTGACAGATGCGACGGCGACGATCAAGGGCGACAAACACGAGAAGCAGATAGGACATGATGAGAGGGAAGGTGCCCAGGAAACACTTCATTCTGCAGAAATGTACTTTGCTTGTGTGGCTGTATCTCATGTCCTGGATCACCCAGGGCAGTGTAGAAACATTGGTCAGGAAATCACAGACGGCCATTTCCAGCACGAACACCCGGGTGGCGCTGACCTTGAACTGCTTGAGGTACACGAGGAAGACGAGAAGGTTCCCGGAGAGGCCAACGACGGTTATGATTGTAAAGAGGACTACCATGGGAAGTACTTTAATGAACGTCTCGTAGTCAAGTTTTCCTAGATAGTCGTTTATCTCCTCCTCTGTCCTGTTGAATTCTTGAAAACCTCGGTTCTAGTGGAGTTCGTCCCTGTCATTGTTTCTGAAAGGAAAATACTGGTTATATTTCCTTAGAACTTGATTATGCCTTGTGTTCTAAATATAAAAAACAAAAGATGCTTATCTTTCGGGGAAGGAGGAGAGAACGATAAAAGAGATCAAGTAAACTCTTAATGCGCTCACCATCGCCATATTACATCTCACTTTGGAGAAAATTTAGGCAAAGGTCCTTGTGAACTTCTTAGCATTAAGTAAAAACCTGAATAATGTGATAAATATTAAGGAAGCTTCAAAACATCAGCTTCATATTTTTTATTTACCCCTGTGAGCTAATGAAATCTCAATAACTTTGAAGTTGTTGGATAATTAAATAACAAAATATGATTAGAAGAATTATATAAAGCTACCAAAAAGGCCTAAGATAATACTAGATCCAGTAAGAAATGAATAGACTCCAACAGGAAATTAAAAAATAGCATAAAGATAGTCAATAATGATATCACAAGACAATAATAGAGACAAAGGGAATAATCTAATTATTGATCATTTGCGTTTGAGAAAATCAAAATTATTCTAAACAAGAAATGTACATTCATATGTGGTACGAAAAGAAATATGTACGTACAAGCCTTATCCTGTTAAGCTTATGATGTGTGGATAGAATCACTGTGCCCTTTGTCACAGAGCTACGACTGGTCACATTGACAGGACGTCTGCAATGTTTGCCTGCATCAACGCCGCCGACCGTTATCTGTGTACAGCGACTTCCGCTGCGACGACTAGTCCCTTTGGAAGCTTGTCACAAGATATTGAGCAGGAATCGCACATCTGCGGTCTTGAGAGGCTCTTAACTCAGTGCCACGACTGATTACTCTGACATACACGAGAGGAGATTTCCGAGGTTTTGATCAGCTTTGGTGTATGTGATCTGTGAACACTGACTTTTACCGACCAAGCAAGAAGGAAGTAGTCTGCGAACAAGCCAAAATAGTCTGGTTACACTATGGTGCTAAACATCTTTGCAACAACCACTGTCAGAAGAGATTGGATGCTGTACGTTCTTGAGTCAAACAATATTTTCTTCTAAAAGAAATGTGTCAATGACCAGCTGCTGGAACAAGCTTCCCTGTCTAAAACAGTGTATGACAAGCACGTATACAAGCCATATATATATATATATAGCTTTAATCAATAGTTGTACTATGTAAATATATATGTGTGTCCAAACATAAATATAATTAATTAGAATTTGAATAATAATATTACAAGAATAATAGCAAATTGGTTAGAAATCAACATTCTGGGGTGTGAGGGAAGTTAAGGACGCGGATGCCAAAAGGAACGTTCCTTAGAGCCTTGGTCTGAATTAATGCGGAATTAAATTCATTAAGAAACGATAAACTCGCTATAAACCGCTTTCTGTAACCACTCAGAAAGACAGTGAGGTAGAGAGCGAGAGTCTGCTGACATAACCATCTTCTTGACTTTAAAATAAATACATATACCATGATACAACGCTCTATTTGAGCAAATATTTTACATTATGATTCATATATTAAAAATATATATCAAACCATACTTTCTAAGAAGATTTCTTCAGTAGACAAGGATTATATATTATGCTCGCGGGTACAAAACAAAGAGACCGGAAGCCGCCTGTCAATAAGTTCAGCTTGTATACACCTGGACGGGAGTTGAGTCAGCGCTGGTCCACTATGCGCGAGCAGTGATGGCTGTCCTTTCCTTCAGTGTCTATGGACCGATCCACCTTGTTATTCAAATTCCTGTATACCATCAAGTTTTGTCGGAGAACTTAATTTGCTTGGAAGTGCCCATCTCCTCTCCAGCCCCACCACAGACTGCACCAGGTATCACAGCCTTGATAAGAAAGTGTTGCGCATCTTCATCAGCAAACGTCGAGACTCCCGGCGAAACTTTGGATTACAAAAGCTGTAGATGAAGGGGTTGAGGACACTGTTGACACAAGGAAAATAGCGTAACAAGAAAAAGATGTTCATCTTCCACGACGACAGGTCAACGCCGACATACTGGACGTTCGCTAATCTGTGGACAAAATTAGCAGTTAAGTATCAGCTAAAAACTCAATCTCAAGGCTATATTAAAAGAGTGGATAGAGCTAGTTCCAAAGCTTTTCACACGATATATACAATTTGTCCATGTATATTTATTATATATATATATATATATAAACTAGTTCACTGAATTCAGTTGACATTTCATTGGATGCAATAGTGAATATTTATCTCAAACATACAAAAAAAGCAGACGGCTTCTCAAGAAAGAAACAGAAAGATGCATTTATATTTTCATGCTGATACTCACGATAAAACGCAATAAGGCACACAGCAGACAACAGTAGCGATCGTCAGAACTATCATCATTAATGTCGTTCTGGATAAAATCGTCGTCTTCTGGAGACTGCGTTCTGCCCTTTCTGCACCGAGACCCAATGTCGTCTGTAGTTCTTTATCATTTAGACCGCTGTCGTCTGTAAATGTAGTTGACGATTTAAATATGTCTACGTCGGAATAAGTTGTTTCTGACATATTTCCGTTCTTCGTTGCTGGGGACATCGTAAGCGGATTTCCAAGCATCATCATCGTGTACTTAGAGGCTTCTGATCTATGGCGACCTTTCACCTTTGAACCATCGATGATGATGATG
Organism: Marisa cornuarietis; assembly: GCA_004794655.1. Taxonomy (NCBI): domain Eukaryota; kingdom Metazoa; phylum Mollusca; class Gastropoda; order Architaenioglossa; family Ampullariidae; genus Marisa; species Marisa cornuarietis. Next base: position 487,511 of record SMMW01000521.1, read on the forward strand.
ATGATGATGATGATGATGATGATGATGATGATGATGATGATGATGATGATGATGATGATGATGATGATGATGATGATGATGATGATGATGATGATGATGATGTCCATTTGTAATGCGCAGGTATCCATTCGGAAGAATGCTCATTGCGCAGCCAAAACAAAATAAAAAAAAGTAAATAAATAGATAAACACCAGGAAAGTAAAAAATAAAGACACAAGTGTTTCTTGGTTGTTTAAGTTTAAGTCCGTCTTAACTAAACAGATGGGTCTTCAGTCTTTTTTGAAACGTGGTTGCCGTCTGCGCCTGCGTTATCTTTCATGTCTGGTGTATGTTTAAATACGGTGGAAACGTCTTCACTCACTAAATGTTCAGGAAATTCTGAAACCTTTGTTAGACTGACATGACATATGGACGATTTGGGGGACATGTTTGTTTCCGTTTGCTCTTCTTCCACACCAGAGAGATTGCATTTACGCAGGTGCGTTTTCCTTACTTCAGGGACAGCAGTCAAGTTTACTTTTCCAGGAAGAAAGAGTTTCTTTTTCTGCTGGTAAATCTTATACGCAATCTGTGTATAGCAGGCCGTCAGTACAATAAATCCAGTTACAAAGGAGATAATCAGAACAGTTCCAATCACCTGCTTTACAAACATTTTCGATGAGGTTAAAGTCGAAAAACCACATGTGGTTCCTGTTATTTCGGATAGATGTGTGTCCAAAGGAGTTACTGAATACAATGCCATGAAAGGGAATACGATGGCAGACGTCAAGGTAAATGAACAAATCAGCAGGTAAGTCGCTTGTCGCGCATTCATTTGTCTTCTCAGTGGCTGGCAGATTCGACGGCGACGATCAATGGCGACCAATACGAGGATCAGGTAGGACATGATCACCGGAAACGTCCCAATAAAAACTTTCATCTTACAAAAAAGAGCCTTGCTCGTGTAGCTGTACCGTATATCCTGAATCAACCACGATGGTATGAAAATATTAGTCAGAAAGTCGCAAACTGTCATGGCCAGCACGAACACCCGCGTGGCGCTTGCCTTGAACTGTTTGAGGTAGACGAAGAAGACGAGGAGGTTACCAAGGACACCAACCACGACTAATGTGATAAAGAGGACCAAAATGAAAAGTAATTTAATAAACGTCTCGTAGTTAAGCTTTTCTAGATAGTTGTTTATTTCCTCTTGTGTCCAGTTAAATTCTTGTAATCCATTAAGTTTCGCCGACGTCCAGAAGACCTCGGTACTCATGGATGTGATTCTTTCCATGCTTTCTGAAAGAAAAATACTGGGTTATTTCGTAATGTCTTGTGTTCTAAAAATTATAGACAACGATTATCTCTCAAAGAGAACAGAGAGAAGAATGACTATAAGGAGAAATAAAAAAAAACTGAGAAGTAAGAGGAAGCAAAGTAAATGTCAAGAAAGAGAAGAAAATGTTGAAAAAGATAAGACCAAGAAATAGGACGAGAACTTGAGATAGAAGCTGTGGTAGGTGTCAATATTTCATATTTTATAACCGCCAGATGTCATCAAAGCAATTTCTTCGTTAGTGTGTCTGACGAGCCAGATGTAAGTAGAAAGTTTTTAGTATTTTTCTAGGTCTCTTTTCTTCTGTTAATTTACCTTTCTGTGTAGCGATAAGCTGGTTTGTCTGTTCTATGTGTCTGCTGTTAAAGAATTATTGACATTATCGGGACAATGACACAGTTTTACACAGAATTTTGTGCTTCTATTTCTCACTTCTCAGTTCTACGGTGTTTTAGAAAACCTTCGTGAAGAGCTTCATGAGGAAGTAAAATGTGGACTGTAAATGGTCGCCATTATTTACTAATAAACCAGTCCATCCATTTCTTACTCTTACAATCTTCTGTAATTCCCTGCCTTCGATTTGCTGCCAACAATTGACTTGTACAGTATGTGGACCCAGACTTATGATGAAAAAAGGTTTAAAAAAATCTTTTAATTTGCTAGACTTCGTTATATTACACCTCACGATGCAGTCATTTAGGCAAAGATCCTTGTAAGTAAAATGGACTTCCTGGGATTAAGTGAAAACCTGTATAATGAAGTAAATACTAACGAAAGCTGCAAAAAAAATCAGCTTCATGCATTTTATTTACCACAGTAAAGTAAAAAAAAATCGTTATAACTTTGAAGTGAATAAATTATTAAATAATTAAACAACAAAATATAAATTAAAAATCATATAATGCTATTAACATTACCTTTGATAATATTAGATTTAATACTAAGCTAATAGCAATCTACACACCGACAGTGTATTAAATATTAGATTTTAAATGAAATAGGAATAGTGGGATAAATGTGTTTAATAATTATGTCGCAAGATAAGAATAGACCTCAACGGGAAATATAATGAATTGATAAATTGTTTTCTTAATTAAAAAGAAGAAATGTACATTTGTATGTTGTACACAAAGAAATGTGTACATACCAGCCTTTTCCTGTTAAAGCTCATAACAAGAATCAAGCAGTGTGGTGTCTTCCTCGGCCCTTATCATACTCTCAGACTGACAGAGAACTCTGCAGTGGTCGTCTGCTGAAACGGCGCTGGTGGTGATGTGTGAACAGAGATTTCCACAACGAGGACCAGTCACTGTGACTGCGCAGTGATCGTTGGCTGTTAGTATTCTGGGAAAAGCGACTTCCAGCTCAAGAAACGCAAGTAGGAAGTCTTCTTCTTCGAAGGAAGGAAAATGTACTATGATATGTAATTGTGTTTGCATTATTTGCTGGCAGATGTGATCGTAATATGATCATACATTAAAACCTAACTCTTACCTCTTTCCAGGTTAAAGAACTGTGTTAGACCTGTTGCTTCGTCAAATCTTTGCTGTATACAATACTGTAGGAATGTTCAGAATAGTGCAAGACATTTTAGGATAGTTTGAAATGAGCTAAGCTGTTGTGTGGTCATCAACCCGTGAACTTATTAATCCTTCGCTGTCTGACAGTTTCCTATTAATCTTTCTTAGGTTTGTTTGTTTTTATTTTTTTTTTAGTCTGACGGTTGAGTTTGGAGCTTTGCATACAGTTAGATATTTGTGCGGGGATAGTGTTTAGATGTTTGAGTATAGACGGTGTTTTGATGTTTGTCTTTTTTTTCAGGGTCATTAAACAATTGCTGTATCTATCTATCTGATGTGAAAAGTTTTCGCATCGGAAGAATAGTAAGAAACGGGAGTCGTATAGATCATGATCACTATCGAAATGAAATCACCTTATAAAATTCTTGAGATAAATTATGGCCATTAAATCGTCTTTTTCCCCGCCTTTTTTACATCTTTTTTCGTTCCTTTTTTCTCCTTTCTTTCATTTTTCCTGGCGTGCTGGCTGGCTGGCTGGCTGGCTGGCACTTTGTATTTAGGCGCTATTCTTCATTTTCTTCGTTTTCTTCAATAAATAAGACTTTAAATCAAAGTTGAAACAAGGAGTTTTTATGTTCAAGTCGTTTCCACGGAAACCAATAGTTATTTTAACAATACTTATGAAACTTGTTCGTATCACTATTATGAACATGCTATTGAAGGAAAGTCTTTGACAATGTGTCGTGTCGGGTCACATGACCAGAGAAGACCAGCTTGACTGTCTTAAGTAGAAGTTCCTTGTGTTCTACGAGTATGGTGACCGTACAAAATCGTTGGTTCTGTGCTCTCTATGTGAGATCCGGAGCTACCTCCTCAGGTACTTGTTCTCGAATGCCTGGATTCTCCTTTCCGTTTCGGCGAGTAGAGTCCACGTGTCAGAGCAGGATCAGTACTACAAGGTATTTGTACAAATTGTACTTTTGTAGCAAACCTGATGCGATAGCTATGTCAGATCCTCTCCAGTTAAGCTGTTGCTATTACGATCCCGTGTGGATGTCTGGCGTGGAGCTGTCGTCCTTGGAGAGGGTGGCTCCAAAGTACTTGAAACTGCTTACCTCTTCGATATGTACCCCCTTCAAATAGATCTCTGCTTTTGCCGTTGGCATTGATAATAGGAACAACCCCCAAAATAGCAGCATTTAGTGCCATGTATGGTGCTAGTTCTTATTCGATATCAAGCCTGTGGAGAGCAGGATTAGCACATTACTGCGCATGCCAAAAGATTTTCTGGCTGGTTATTCGAAGAAAGAAGCTCCAACTGTTTACTTGGTTACGATTTTTAATTGTAGTAAATTGCTTTTTGCGCCATACGTAGCATGCATGTTGAACTGGATTTATAATTCTTATTTAATTTATCGGGAGCCTCTTGTATTTAGTTGTGCGTGTGATAATGAGGTTATTTTTTTGTTGTGAAATAGGACAGCGAGTATGTGTTTATTTTTTCCAAAATCAGAAAAAAAAATATATATATATAACTAATTAAGAGCCTGTATGAAACAGGTGTAGTTTGTTCTTGAATTTTGAACAAAAGAACGAGCAAATGTCTAAATCGCGCGTGAGTAAATCAAGCACTCATCCTCATCCCTGAGCATCCTTGACAATTCTCTTTCTCATTCTCATATAGTTATATGTATATATATACAAATCTGTGTGCTATATACAAAAATATATGTTTATAAATATGAGAGAGAAAAAGAGTGGAAAAATTGCCCAACCGCGGATAAACATTTTTCAACTATGGTAGTGTTATACAACACATCGCACTGTGGGTAAATGAATGAATACATAAGGGAGAAAACTACTGATACCGTAAGGATTTATTGTAGGATGGATTACTTCCCTTTAAGAGCCGAAAAAAGTCAATGGATCAGGTAATTGGTTATGTTTGAAAGTAGGCAAAGTTTCAGTTGACCACGTGCCATTTTGTGGGATTTTGCCGGTTTCTCAATTCTTCATGGATTTGTACTCACAACAACCGAAAATGACAAGAAAATAATATTATTTAGAGTTTAATGTTTATTCTACTAAAATATATGTTTGTTTTGTACTATATGTTTGTATATAATGTGTAATTTTTTGTTGTTGTTAATTTCCGACTTATGACTTACTTCCCGACATAAATATTCAAAACCTACCGGTCGAAATGTTGTATCGCAGGCATTTTCCGCGTGGTGAATGAGTTGATAAGTTTCTTGTGTGTGTGTGTGTGTGTGTGTGTGTGTGTGTGTGTGTGTGTGTGTGTGTGTGTGTGTGTGTGTGTGTGTGTGTGTGTGTGTAATCTTGTTCTGTGTGAATTTTTTCTCTTCCCCGAGCTTTAAGGGATCATCAATGGGACTCGTTTTGAAAGAGTGGAGGCCTTACGACGGATTTGAGGGGCATCCCAGAAGAATCCTTCCAGAAGTTCATAGAAGCATTGCAGAGAAGGATGGAACAGAGCATTAGACTCGAGGGGGACTACTTTGAAGGGGGAAACCATTTAGTTTGTAGTTTGGAATTGAAATAAATCGTTTGTGACACTGTTACTTTTCAGACTCATCTCTTATTTTGTAACATTTAAGTTTTACTCTGTAACATGCAGTTACCCTCCATCTCTTATTCTTATCCACTTCGGTTTATTCATACTTCCTCATCAGAGTGGCGAATTATTAATATGTTTAGACATTATAAAGCACCACAGCCTGTATTTTTACGACTTAGCGTATGTTTGTGTCTGTTTCCTTTTGATAATGACTATTCCATTTCCTTCAAATGTTTCCTTGTGTGAATGTATATGTTATTTGTTAAAGGTCTAGTGAAGGGCAACAAATGTTTTCTGATGACTGGGTAAATCTTTGTCCAACAATTTTCCCCAGATCTGAATGTTTGCCCCTCTTCTATCCTCAAAATATATACTTGCTTCTCTTTATATATACACTTTTTTAAACATCTAAGCTGGATTTTTGGCAAGATATCTGGTGTATAATTACATTTTTGTGTTGTATCCTACTTCGTGATAATTTTTACACGAATTTATACTTATTCAATGATGAATCTGAAATGTGAAGGTTATTAAGTTTATGTGGATATGTGTAGGTGGTGAAGCCTGCAACCAAAGGAAAGAGCCGTGATTACGTGTTAATCCCATCCGTGAACATTTGTCACGTCCCATTTTGACTTCTTTCTGGGCATGAAGATGTTTAAGAGCTTGTATCTATGGAGGGTCATGCTGCAGTCTGCTTGATACTAAGCAAGCAGCTAAATCTCTTGATTTTATGACCCAGGGATGTCGTAGAGAAGGAAGGTTTAGGGCTGGTTCGTTTTAAGCTTACCACAAACAAATATGCACTGTTAAAGGCCTAGTGGTGTGTGCGCAAGATACTATTTCTCTCAATCAGAGCGAATACCTCCCTACCTACCATTCGTTCTCGAGATACACATCTCCAAGCATGACAAGGCACAGAAAGAGGTCTACAACACAGATCTCATGATTGTATAATATATTCATATTATGACTGTGTTTACATTGTCAAACCTTCAACCAATAAGAGAGCTAGTAAAAAAATGTCAGTTAGATGTATTTGTGTACAAAGGTGTCGTCACGATTGAAGCACCAAGCATAAACCAGCTGTTAGAGTGTAAATGAGACATGCCTTTATGTCTTGCGCCTTGTGTCCTGTAAGATGAACGATGTTGCGGACTGACCTGTGGCAAGCGACCTTCGAGACTTAATCTATCTTCGCATCTAAAGATTAAATAGCACTTTCTCCTGCTGTTCACATACTGTCTTATAAATTTGATCTTTAATTCTGGACTCAATATTTATTTTTTAATCATTTTTCTCATACTCTCAGAAGTTTAAAGAAGTTTTTAGTGACATTTTTAGGCAATGCAAAACTCATTATACATACGTCGGCATAGACAAATAAAAATAATTTATAACCTATTAAAATATATATATATATACACATACAACTAATTTTGATCAGTTAAAGTAAAAAATGAAAGGAGAACGTTACAAAATAAGGAACCATCAGTTCTGCTGCTAACAAAAAAAATTGTATCGTTCCCACACTAGGTCACACATTTTTTTTAACATACTTGATGTGTTCCTCTATCCACGTTTTCAAGAAATAGTATAAAACAGAGAAGAAAAAAGTGCCTTGAACACAGCTTCACTGGATTTCACACTTGCAAAACACAAAAGCCTTCGTCAGCAAACGATGAGCCTGAACACGAAACTTGGGGTTACAAAAGCTGTAGATAAAGGGGTTGATGACGGTGTTGACAATAGGAAAAAACCTGAAGAGATAGTAGATGTTCTTTTTCCATGAGCTCAAGTGAACGTTCACAAGCTGGACATTTGCTATCCTGTAAAACAAAAAGGAATATTGAGGTGGCACGAACACGCTATTACCAGACTAAAAGTTGAGCCACTGTTGGGTACATATATCCTTCCTTTAACTAAACATATTCAGGTGTAAAGATAAATATTTTTATGGAAATTAAAGACCCTCCCGAGTGGTGACATATATATGTGGTTCATGGCTGAGAACAGTGTCTCTGTTGATAAATGTTGCACAGAAAATACGGAATGTTGACCGCCAAAGTGCAAGTGGCGTTTCTGAATGGCTGTAAAGAACTCCAATTTTCCAAAAATGACCCGACGAGAAGACAGCGGGTCAACTTCGTTCAAATGTGTAGGTCCCTTTTCCCCGTGGTTATATAAGAATACTTATTTCGGGGTACATAGTCGTCTGGCGGGTGATAACAACTGTGCTTTGCTTCCGTATCCGTAAAATGTTTATCTACTGTTTTTTAAGCGGGTGGGGGGATGTTTTTTGTTTTTGCTTCGTTTTTATTTCCAGCATCATTTTAGATTTTGAAATTGTCAGCTGTAGCTTGCGAAATTTAACAAACATCGACTCGTGCTGACCATGGTAGTCGTTCTTTGTCGTCTGCTTCGTCTGCTACCTCGACATCTTTATCTGGTATTTGGGTATTTGAATTCTCACATTCTTCAGTTTCAAACATATATGGCTTAGTATTTGAAGACTATGCAAACTTTAATGTCATTATTTGCAACTGGATAAATAAATTACAAAATAGATTAAAATGTTACAATGAAGCTGATACATCCCTCAGACCGCTGGGAATTGTGTACGTGCTGAGCGTGGATTGGACTGAGCGCAGGACATAGTGATTAGAGGTGCGAATCGCCAAATGGGAAACCAGATAATAAATGAATGGCTGCGTTTCAGGCGTTGAAATTGAGTGAATATATTTTTATTGTCTCTACTTACCAGATTCTGTGAATACCTTGAACCACTCAGGAAGGTCTTTACGTCTTCTGTGAGCACTTTTAAAATTGACAAGGTTGAGCTTAGTTCAAAAATATCTACCCATAGCTGAGTAAATAACAACATTCTGATCTCGATGTTATCTCTATGAACATCCCCACGATCATTGAGGCCATCACAGACATCAGAATGTAACGAGGTTGCGTTGACTTCGTCATGGTAGATAGGTAAGTAGATACAGTCGGGACTTTCTTCTTCTTGATCTTGAGAGGGGAAAGTACTTCCACCTAAAGGTGATTTCGCAATGTTGGGGACGAGAAACTGGAGAATATGGTGAGATAAAAGGGAGGGTTCGGGTTATAATAGGAGGGTCTCTGTTTTGTTAAGCTGCAAGTGTTGGTTCCTGTTGTTGTTGCCTTCCTCCAGTTGTTGTTCATTGTTCTTATGGTCCAGAAGGTCTGTCAGGTCTCGGGGTGTACTACACTGCTTTTCCGATCCCTTATTTAACACTGTTGCAATACCATTTAGTTTTTGATATTTCTATACATGAAGTAATTTCACTTGGTCAATAGTTTCCCGATCCTTCAAGCGTCGACGCTAACTTTTAGAGAGGCAACTGGCGTTTATTCACACGAGACTCAGATAGAAATCAGTTAAGTAAGCGGCCTAAATACCGCCATATCTTTCTTTGTATCATTATTATTATTATTATTTGTCATGCCTCGCCCTCTTAAGACTTTTAGCCGTCATAATCCTATCAGAAAGTCATCAAGGAGCCTTTCAAATGTTCTAAATGTGTCATCTTTAAATGTTCCGACCGGCAGTTTCAGGCAGGTGATACCCTGTTATAAATATATTTCTGAGAATGTTAGGACAACTGTACTGTATATTACTTTAGTTGACTGTTTCTCGTTAGAAGACTTTATCAACCTTGAAGACATACGTTTGTGTGAGGTCCCCTCTGATGCTAAGGCCAGTGGTAAGAGCTAGGGCATATTTTAATTAGGCCTAACCCTGGACATTTGGGACGTCACGTGCTTGACCTCTTTCGGTGCATGAAAATATTTGAAGATTTGTATCTCGAGATCGGAATATTGTTATTTACTTAGCTTTGGGGAAATGGCCTTTTTGTTAATAGTTCAACCAAGTCATTTGAAAACAAACACCTCCCGTTTTAGAAATGTGTATACTCGTGTAAAAACAATAAGCCTCTAAAGAATAAAAATGGCTACTGAAAAGTAACATTTATATGCAAATACTCACGTTAGAGCGAAGTAAGGGATACAGCAGATAACGGTTGAGACTGTGATTAGAAGCATCATGAATGTCGTTCTAGAGAAGAGCGCCCTCTCCCGTTGATTGCTTTGACCTGATCTCGGCAGCACTCGTTTATGTCTTTGATCTTTGTTATCTGTAGATATTTTGGATAAACATTTCTTCTTTCGTTGATTGCGTTCAGAACCAAGACCAGATCTCGTCCACTTCTCGTGATCTTGACATTCGTTGTATGTAGACGCAGCTGTGGACACGACTCTGCTCGCATTGGGACGAGTTGTCGCAGACAGGTTCGAAGTAATGGAAAACTGCTGTAACTTTCGTGGCATTCTTTTCATGAAGGCGTCCATGATCTTCGAGCTATAGACACATCTTGAAGTTTTCACCTGGCTACCGATGTCTCGTGCCTCAAGTCCGTCTGCGTCATCTTCAAAGACCGATGAGAGTTTAGACAAGTTCTGAGAGACATTGAGAACCTTCGATCCCATACGGAAGGTTTCATCATGCTCAGACAATTCTTCTGTCTGAAAGTTTTGAGGCGTGTTTACATCAGTTTGCTTTTCTTGACCTCCTTTTGGTAAGCGAGAGGCAGCAGCGAATTTTACTTGCCCACCAAGAGCAAACAACTTTTTCTGTTGATACATCCTGTAGGATATCTGTAGATAGCAAGTTGTTAATACTACAAACCCAACGATATACAAGGTGAGCAGGGTGATCCCTAGTATTTGCTTCACGTTCATTCTCGAAGAAGATTCAGGAAAACCACATGTGCTTCCTCTTATTCCGGATATGTCTGTCTCCACTGGAATTACTTCGTAAAAGTGTATGAACGGGAACAAGATGGCAGAAGTCAAGGCCAGCTGAAGAATCAACAGGTAAGTCGCTTGTCGCACGCTCAGTTGTCGTTCGTGAACCTGGCAGATGCGACGGCGACGATCAAAAGCGACACAGATGAGGGTCAGGTAAGACACGATGACTGGAAATTTCCCCAGGAACCATGTCATTTGGCAGGAAAGGACACTTCTGGTATAGCTGTACATAATATCATGAATATTCCAGGGCATTGCTAAGATGTTGGTCAAGAAATCGCAGACAGCCATTTCCAGCACAAACACGCGCATGGCGCTGGCCTTGAACTGCTTCAGGTAAACGAGAAAGACGAGGAGGTTGCCAAGGACGCCTACGACAATGATTATTAATAAGAAAGTAACAATTGGGATTAATTCAATGAAGGTTTCATCTTCAAGATGTCGCAGATAACTTTGTACGTCTTCTGTAGATCTCATGTCGCCTTCTGAGGCACTAAGGTGAGGTGAGCAACAGATGGGGGTGGTGCTAGAAGATTTCATTTTTGATTACAATTCGGCTGAAAAAGAAGTTATCCTTCTTGTTAGAAAGGGTGACCCGACACTTAATCCCCAGACACTTAATCCCCTAGATATTTAATCCCCAGACACTTAATCCTCAAAAATGCCCCCAATGTTATAAATGTTGAAGTTAAGTATTATTTTAATTGTCAAACTTATTTCGATGTTTACATGACAATAATTATTTGAATTTGAATTACATTTTTCATTCACTTCATAATTAAATTTTTCATTCAATTCATAATTTCTTGAGTTGAAATTTCATTTTGAGGATTAAGTGTCTGGGGATTAAATGTCTAGGGATTAAGTGTCTGGGATTCGTTAGAAAGACCCTCGGAACATCATCATCATCAATGGACTGCTGAAGAAACAGAAATTTAAGAGCTTTCATCATCATCTTCATAGAAAATTATTTGAAATAAACATCACCATCATTATTCTTATTATTATTTGAAAGTTATTATAAATGAAAATCGTCGTCATTCTTATATTTTTTTGAAAACAATTATCAGAAACATCATTATCATTCTAAGAACTTTGTGGCTACAGACCTTAGAAGAGTAAGACGCACCGAGGTATTCAGTCTCTTGCAGCATTCAGACTGGAGTTTACCATTCGTCTGTTGAAATTCACTCAGATGATAATTAATGTGGTTGTGGTGTGGACAGCAATCCTGGGATTGCTAGACGAAAGAACAGGACATGTTAAATATCTGTGTGCGCTGTGGTAGCAGGTCCGTCCTGTACCCTGCACCATCCGCATCAACGACTTTCGCAGAAGACAGACAAAAATACTCTGTGATTCTTCCGTTTACTCCATTCAGTACAAGAAAGATTTGTGTAAAGGGTCTGCAGTTTGGAACTAGTCCAACTTCGCCGTGATACTGACGGCAATTAGTAATGGTGGGGGATAAGAGAAATTAAGTCATGGGTTTTTCCTTCGATGTGCTTTTGGTGTTTTTTCAATGCATCATTTTATTAAAAGATTGGAATAGCTTGACCTCTTGGTCGTGAAAACCGTAGGAAATAGACTGGGCGGTACTATGTTTAGTAGTTACTAAAATTAGAAAAGCGATGATGCCTACGGGTTTTTCTTTCTTTCTTTCTTTCTCTTTTTTTATTACTTACTTACCACACACACACACACACACACACACACACACACACACACACACACACACACACACACACACACACACAATCATTCTTTCTAATTGCTGTGAATGGTAGGATTCTCTGTTCTCATGACTAGGAAAACAACTTGTGTAATGAAAACGAACCAGACGACCTCCAGGGAGGAAGTGACGTGCGGATGCTGTGACGTCGATTCAGCGCCGCCATGTGACTCACCAAAGCAGAGGACAACTGTCGGATTGTGCTGCACATGTCGCCGCATAGCTCACTCATTAGATTATCTTTTCCGGTTATCGATAAACCTCTACACAAGTACTTGTTATTCGGAAACGTGCTGGTCGAGGGGCTAAACGTGTCGAGGTTTTGTGGAGAGCTTTAATTTTAGATCGCCGTGAGTCCTTTGAATGGGTCCACTCTCCCGTGGCCGGCAGGACTTAAACAAACTCCAGAAACAAAGTAGGCGTGATCGAGCTACGTACAGACAGTTCTCTTCAGTATATGTTTGTTGGATTGTTGGCTTTGTTTCTCCTCTCTCTTTCCCTCTGTGTGCGTACGTGTGTGTGTGCCTGTGTGCGTGTGTGTGTGTGTGTGTGTGTGTGTGTGTGTGTGTGTGTGTGTGTGTGTGTGTGTGTGTCATTGTTGATGATGTTAGAAAGTTCCTTCACCCAAAAGTGATTTTGCACGGTCGGGGATGAGGAGCTTAGGGAAATGTAGGGAGTGTAGGGTGGGATGAGCGAAGAGAGGGAGAGAAGGGTTTGGGGAGAGTTGGAGGAGGGTCGCTGTCCGTGACGCCGCAGGTGTTGTTTGTTGTTGCTGTTGTCCTCTTTTCTTGTTGTTGTCACTTGCTCTTGGTGTCTAGGAGATTTCCTAACTCTGCAATAGTCGTGCACTATACTGGTTGCCTTATGTTGCCTTTTTCTAGATTTCTATTTAGTATTAGGTACTATATTAGTTTCTACTGTTTAGTGATCTTCAGTTTGTTTTTAGTTTTCTTTAATACTGTTTTTGTCTTTTCAAACTATCTTTTGTATTTTGTTTTTGCCATTTTTGCTTTTGTATATAGTTTTTAAATTTCTTTTTAATGGTTTGAATTTTTACTTTTTTTATATTAAGTTAACCTACCTTATATTAGTTTTACTTCTGGTTGTGGATGAGTAAAGAAATCCAATATTTTCTATAGTTTGTGTATGTGTGTGTGTGTGTGTGTGTGTGTGTGTGTGTGTGTGTGTGTGTCCCTCTATTTCCCCTTATACATATGTAAGAGAGGAAAAAATACTATACTCTGGCATGTAAGCTTGTCATAACCCTAATTATCTTTTCTTACTGCTGCTGTACAGCCATTACTATTCTCGCTCGTTTATACCTCCATTTCTCTTCTCGCTTGGTTATACCTCCATTACTCATCTCACTCGTTTATAACTCCATAACTCATCTCGCTTGGTTATACCTCCATTACTCATCTCGCTCGGTTATGTTCGCACTCTCAGTATACCTCCTGCTGTGTCAGAGAGTATAGTCGAAAATCACATTTTAGACCAGTTACCTATCCTGCGAGAGTGTGAGCCTTTGTTTGTTCAAACAGGTGGAAGATGACTGCATCACCATAGTCTTTGTCGCTCTTCCACAGACTTACACTGTCATCAACGTTCTATAGAAGTTTCCTACGATAGCGAAACGGAGGGTGTCCCTGCACCCATGTGTACCTCCATTTACAGGTGGGACATTAGTTACAACCACTGTTATGGGCAACAAATAGACAGCTCGTGGATATGCGTGCATAGGTATGTATGTGAAAGTGTATGGGAGAGAGGTTTAGACTACTGAATATTCTTGTATCTCTGTTGATGTGTCTGTGTGTCTTGCAAGTCGGTGTCTCTATGTCACACTTGTCAGTCTGCATTCGGAGGTTAGCTTAATGGAAGATTTTTCTGTTGTTGTTTACCGCTGTTAGCTTAGCTTAGGCAGGAGGGCATCGAATTATAAAATCTCTATTATTATTATTATTATTATTGCTGTTGTTCGTTTGTGTGAAAGGGACATGTATGTGTGAGAGCGACTGAAAGGTAGTGTGTGTGTGTGTGTGTGTGTGTGTGTGTGTGTGTGTGTGTGTGTGTGTGTGTGTGTGTGTGTGTAAAATCTGTCACTCGGCATCCCCATACGTGTTAGCGCCCCTTAACGTCCATTGGTTCACACGAAAAGCTACCTTAAATGAAAGGCATGTTTCTATGGACTAGTACTGGTATAAACGATAATTTATTTACCTTTCATTTGTTTTGAATTTGACATTTGCAACTTTTGAGGCTTCCTAATAAATTTCCTGTTACTATTATAGTCATCCCATGCTTTTCTATTTGCAAGTGTGAAAAGTAAAGTGTGACGTGCAAACATAAAAGGAATGCATACATAACTATATATATATATATATAAATAAGCAAAAAAATCAAGAACATAAATTGTAAACAATAAAGTTCATGCAACAAGTAATGATAGAAGTTCTCGTCAATAAATATTTTAAGCATGTGCAATATATATATATATATACTAATAACGTTTGGATCAAAGTGAACGGTGATAGATCGCTTATAACAAAAGCAGTGATGGACTTACGAACATTAAAAGAAAATCCGTGAAACATTAGTTACATGCAAAGGTAACTTAATTAACGTTCGGTGTCCTTTTAGATAAAAAGTCTTGTTAGACAAAGAACCTCATTCTTTTAACTGGTCTGAAACTCGCCAACACCTGGTGTCACACCTGTATACACTTGGATACACCTCTTCTCGCACCTGGATACACCTGGTCTCATATCTGTATACACTTGTAGACACCTCTTCTTGCACCTGGACACACCTGGTCTCACATCTGTATACACTTGTATACACCTCTTCTCGCACCTGGACACACCTGGTCTCAAAATTGTATACACCTGTTCTCACATTTGTGGACAGCAGACTTTGCGCACTTTCGTAAGAAAGCGACGGCATTGCAGACGAAACTTTGAGTTACAAAAGCTGTAGACGAAAGGGTTGATGATACTGTTGACAATGGGGAAAGAGCGAGCAATAAAGTACAGGTTCGTCTTCTGCGAGTTCAGATGAACGTTTGCAAACTCGACCTTTGCTATCCTGCAAAAAAATCGAAAGGCGAATAAAAAAAAAATGACCTGCATTTTATCTCTGTTCGTTATCGTGTTTCTTTTCTCAAAAATGTTATCAGTAGCCCTGTGTTCCAGCATTAAGCCATTCCGCTTATTCCGCATGCACCGACAATCCTGCCGAGTTTACAAGAAATAAGCTGTATCGACTCACACTAAACTGCATTTTAAGAAATTTGTGTCAAACTGTATTCTCATACATATTGTATTTTAAGAAAGAAAGAAAGAAACAAACAAACAAACAAATCTATCGGATGATGACTTGGCAGATTGGAACAAAGTGCATGGACGAAGATGAAAAACTGAGAATATATTTGTATAATACAACAGACTGTATTTGATATAAATGTTCATTTCGAACTATATTTGATATAAATACTCACATAAACCTGTGTTTTCTTATAAATACTTATATTGATTTTTATTAGGCCTACAGCAATTAACTACTTTTGTTGTTGCTAAAAATATTCATTCCGTCCTTTACTTCAATACAGAATTTGCCCTTTGTTGTAAACGCTCACCTTAACCTGTATTTTGAAATAAATATTCATCAAACAGTATTTTGAAGTGCAGTCTCCTGTCAGAGTGTATTTTGATGTAAGCACTGACCTCAAACTATATTTTGATATAGATACTCACATCAGAGCGATGTAGGGGAGGTAACAGACAAGGGTTGCGATGGTCAGCACAAACATCATGAACGTCGTCCTAGACAGGAGCACTCCTTTCTGGTGACCCTGCTTAGCATGTCGGGGGTTCAGACCCGATCTCGCCACTTCCTCTTCGTGACTTTGACCCTTGCCCTGTGCACACAAAATGGCAGCTTCTGCTGCATCTAGATTGTCCGAAGCTGTCTTCGTCGATGTTGACTGCACGCCAAGCCTCTGCACATTTTTGCAAGTCCAGGAACTCGAAGCTTCCGAGGAATTTTCTGGCATTGCTGAGCCCGCGGGTTTTGGTGAACTCAGTTGACCTTTCTCGTTTGCATCTGGAGAACATCCAATATCTGCCCGCGACCTACAGTTCACGCCATGTTCATCTTCTGCGTTGCCTGGAAGACTAACCTCGCGTTTAAAAAAAGCGGACACGGTCTGCGGGTCACACCTGGCCGAGTAGTCTTCGGTGTCCGGTGGACGCTCGTTACGATTCATCGCTCTTTGTGCATCACCAGCGCAAAAATCTTCTCCTTCGCAAGCCACTTCGGAAACTTCTGTGGCATTTTCATTACTGAGAAACGTCTCAGTCACACTAGCCTCAGTCGCCGCTTCTTCTTGGCTAGATCCTTTGCATTTATTCAGCGGCGTTTTCATTACTCGAATATCACCATTTGCGTTTCTGCGTCCTCTAACGAAGAATCTTTTATTCTGTTGGTAAATCCGGTGCAAGATTTGTGCATAACAAATTACCAGCAGTGCAAAGCCGACGACAAAGAAGATCGCCAGGACAATGCCTAAAGCCCCTTTTACTTTCTTTCCAAATGCCGTGTTTGGGTACTCACAGGTGGACCCTGTCACCCCGGATACACTTGTCTCCAGCGGCCGTACCCCGTACAGGATCGAGAAAGGGAACACGATTACAGAGGTCAAGATCAAAGGAAGAATCATCAGACAGGCCGCCTTTCGCGAGCTCAGTTGTCGTTTCAGAGGCTGGCATATGCGATGGCGACGATCAAGGGCGACCACCACAAGGATCAAAAAGGACATGATCACCGGAAACGTCCCTAAGAATCCCTTGCTAATGCAGAAGTGCTTCTGACTCGAGTACATATATCTCATATCCTGAATCAACCACGGAAATGCAAAGACGTTGGTCAGAAAATCGCAGACAGCCATGGTCAGCACGAACACGCGCGTGGCGCATGCCTTGAACTGCTTGAGGTAGACGAGAAAGACGAGGAGGTTGCCGAAGACCCCGACAACGATCAGCACTACGAGAAAGACCACCATGGGAAGTAATTTGATGAACATTGCGCGATTCATCACTTCCAGGAGACGGTTTATCTCCTCTTGTGTTCTATTGTCTTCTTGTGACGCAGCAGAGTCGGTTGTGATCCAGACGCTTGCAGCGTCGACAGATGTCATTGTTGACAGTTTGTCTACAAATAAACAAGAAAAAATAATTTGGCCGAAATAATAACTTTTTAATAATTAATTTCAATATAATTTAATTTCCAGAAACGATTGAAAATTTAAGAAATGTGCTGGTAATGTTGTCATTGATGATAAGAATGATGAGCGCTAATTATTGTCTGTTTTCATGTCCTGATCAAACTATTCAAACCATTTTCTTTCAGATCTTCTCTCTTAATTTGTCCCCCTTCATTCACTTCTGGGTAAGTATGCTGCTAAGGCATGTTGAGTTGGTTTATTTTGATGGTGGAGGTGCAGCTCTTGTTTCATTGTGAGTTTTTTTTCCAAATTTGCATTGCTGCTTTCTTGCATAGTCATTTTCAGACATAATTCAAGGAGTGCTATTCATTGGTGAGAATTTTTAACAGCTGGGTTAACCCTAGGCCGCACATCTGTGATTCATCTAACTTAATACTCAGGTGAAAGGCTCTGGGATAATTACTAGTTTCCTGCTTAGATTTTAGCACACTCAAACTGCAGCTAATACGGAAGATATCACGTGCATCAGTCTGCCTGAAAGAATAGCGGAAGTCGAGTCCAGTTACCCGGGTCTTGATTTGCTGTGGGAACCAGCTATTGGTTTGATCATCATCACATTTTTTCTTTTAGACTTTGATGATGATGATGATTCCAAGGTAACAGTTATGATAGTGAAGTCAATATTTAGCCCGCCGTTTTGGACTCGTTTTTGTTTCTCACACTGGAACCGACGTAAACTTCATTTCATAAAATCTATCAAAGGAAAATTTAAGTACAATCTGATTCAAATATATAATTAAAATTCACGTTGAAGTCAGATTAGCACAACATAGCACTATCACTATTTTCTTAACAAATTGCATAATAAAAGCACGTGAATGAATATAAATTCTAACAACTGACTGATGAAAAGTAGAAACCGATGAGAAAGCTTGGGCATGTGATAATGAGGCATCCTACTTTGTGATGTCCCAGGTTTTGTTCTCTTCCAAATCGCAGGTGAGAACAAAGGGTTGTAGCGCGTGAAAGAAAGTTTTTCTTTTAGACTTTAATAAATCTGTAGCTCATAACGAATTAAGAAGTTCACATCTTTAGTCTTCAGTCAAGCATCCTGACTTACTGAAAAAATTATCGTTTCAGTAGAGTCTAAGCATTTGTTGTCGACAACGAACTGGACTTATCTGGAACTGTTTCTAGCTTTTTTTTACTTCTGCTCTTCGGACGCAATTACTGCTTTCAACAGCAGAATAAATTATTAATAAAGTTACACAAAATGAAATGTAGATGCTATATATTTTGTTCAGGAATGAGTTAAAAGAACATAAAATCGTAGTTTATGAGCGTAAAGCAAGACTGTCTTTTAAACTATAAACATAAGTAAAAGTCTTTCTCACCTGCCATGGCTGCAGAAGTGCGTTCTCTTTGTGTGGCTATCAACTGTGTTGTGTGCATTTCTAAGTTTAATTTCCTTTATGAGCTGGATAATAAGGTTCCTGTAATTATACAGTCTTCCTCTTTAAGACGCTTAGTAGTTGAGCATGGAACAATCTGGAGGGCGCAGTGACTCAAAAACTCTATAAGCTTCTCTTCCCAATTCCAGTCATCAGGTTTTAAAATGTTTCCGCTATAAACTCGCGATGAAAATTATCGAAGCTGCTCGCTTAGAATGTTTGGGTAGTTTTTATAATAAGAACACCCCTTGAGAGAGAGAAAGGAGAACGCTGATAATGAAAACATGTTCGTTTTAATTTCCCTGTCCCTGACCAGCCTTACACACTTACACAATGCACAGTTTGCTTGTGTGTACATATATATTGCCTACAAATGAGTCTCTTTAAAATGTTTTACTTGTATTTTTTTTAAAGTCATGTGTGCTAAAAGTCACAAAACAGTCATAATTCAGCATTTTTTTTAATGTGACTTCTGCAAAAAGTCGTGGTAAAGCACAATTGACTGATGTTCACTGGTAAGCAGAAACAACAATGAACACTCAGTCTCCTCCAAACTGTCACTTGCTTGTTTACTTGCTTGTTTTCGTCCTTCCTTACTTACTTACTTACTTACTTACTTACTTACTTACTTACTCACTCACTCACTCACTCCCTCACTCGCTCGCTTACTTACTTACTTACTTACTTACTTAGGTGGTATATAAGGCATCCATTAGCGACCTCTTTTTTGTCTGTCATCAGCAAGTTTAGCTTTGCTGCTCCAGGACAGTTTCAAACTGTAATTCACTTTGCGTGATTTCTGGAGAAAAGTCGTAATATACGGTAAACGGTCGGCCAAAAGCAGTCTGAAAATATACTGAATTTTGTTTACGTGATTTTTGCAGAAAGTCAGAATTTAGCGAAAAAGTTCGGCAAGACATCCATGTATTTTTTTATTTCAACACACGACTTCTGCAAATAAGAGTAACACATAATAGAGTACATTGAACAGGTCGGATTGGGAAGACATGGCGTTTATATATCAAAATACGTCCGCAAGTTTTTTTTGTGGGTAGGGATTGTATGTAAGAGGTGGTCGCAATAAGAAAGGTCTTCACCAGAAGGTTCCACATTATAATGAAGGCAAAGTTTATGCCATCAGACCGACGGACAGACAAGTATGAAAGAGACATTTGTGGAGGCAGGCAGGTAGACAGACACACAAGCAAAGCGACAAAGAGAAAATGGACAAGTAGCTAAAAGAGAATCAACAGAATCCATGTTTTATGTGACTAAACGGTCAACCCTTCAAATACGAAATTAAGCTCAAAGTTGCTAGAAAGCTAACTGAACATCATACTTAGTTTATTCGGATATGACTGTTTCCATCCTATCTGATTTGTTACAAAAATGCGTAGCCAAGTTTTGTTTAATAAAAAAAAGCAATTATATTGAATTCAATCATTTTTCAGGCGTCTTTTAAAGCCACAGTCATTGTTAGAGCCTCCAGAATATATTTATCTAATCGTTTTCTCCTCGGCAAACCTACTTTTGCGACCTCGCAGTAAATCGGGTCTTGGACTCAATCCAAAATCGAGACGAGAATTGTAATGTTAAAATTCTGGTTTCTAGTTAATGGAGAGGACTTTACCCGTATCTGATTTTTAATCAACTAAACCCACTCGAGGGAAAATAATTTTCCACTTAGGTTTGGCTTTAAACTATCAGAATAAATTTCGTCTTTCTGCCTTTCGTCCACAGATCACTCGCTCTCTGGCAAGGCACTGACGACACTTCCGAAGAAACTTCGGATTACAGAAGCTGTAGATAAAGGGGTTGAAAACGCTGCTGAGACTGGGAAAAAGGCGGACCAGGCATTGAATCGGTATCATCCAGGAGCTGGTGTATGTGTTGCTAGAGCTGGCCTCTACAACCCTGAAATAAATAAATATGCTGATATATTAGGGTTCTCAGTCATAACCTGGTGGTAGAACCGTGTCAAGCTTAGAGCTACCCTTTGATGGTGGGGTAAAGCCCTATATAAGTTATTATTATTATTATTATTATTATTATTATTATTATTATCTTTTTGCCCTTGAATACACCTTTTGCTAAAGGGTTAAGGGATAATGGAAGGAGTTTTTCAACCACAGGTCCGAGCGACCCCAATGAGCCTCTGCTCTAAAATTGATCATCGACATCCTAGCTTTTGGGGGGGGGCAAGTGTTTGGCTGATGTAAGCAGACTGGCGTACAGATAAACAGCAAGACGCAAATTTTTTTGTAACCCTCACTTACTTTGCAACGAGGTAAGGGACGAAGCAGACGATGTATGTAGCAGTCAGCACGAGCATCACGAAGGCAGTTCTCGAAAGAAGGACGCTCCGGCCTCGTCGTCTGCTTCGTCCTACCTTGCGACCTGCCGCTCTTCCTGAAGTCCTTCCGCCATGACGTTGACTGCCGTTGCCCGTCAACATGGAATCGCTCGCGGCCCTTCTTAAGCGACTGAGAGACACTCTTGCTGAGGATGGATGCCTCTCCACCCTTGTTATCTCCTCCACTGCTGGGGAATTTAACAGTTCGAGCGAAAAGACTTCCGCGAGGGGCAGCCTGTGTATGAGCTTCGATATTTTATCGTGTGCCATTATTTCATCGGGGTCTTTCCGGAAGTACCTTTGGGTACCGTAGATGTGTGAGCTGCAGGGAAATCCGGCTGGGGCTGTGAGATTAACTTGATTCTGGAGAGTACACTGAGGGTACACTGCGTGGCTAAACGCTTCGTCTGTCGCCAGACCTGCGACAAGATCGGCAATGCTTGCTATTTCGTCCTCGTCGCCAGGGTTCGACAACCCATGCATTTCTTCTAAATCACTTTTTGTTTCGTCATCGTCACTGACGACACTTTGCAACCTCGCTACTCGTCGCTGCCACCGAGTCCAGAGACATGTTATTTGTCGTTTTCATCGTCGTCTCGAGAGACGGGTTCAACACATTTCGTCGACGAGAAGGTTTACAATTCATTGTCGTCTTCTTCTGCTGTCGGTGAATTCGAAGCAGAATATGTGCATATGAAAAGAGCAGCAGACCCAGACCCACAACAACGTGAGCTGTTAGCAGGCCCGCGAAGGCTATCTTGACCGTCTTCTGTGAATACTGGGGTAAAAAATCGCAGTTTACTATAGTCACGGCTGCTTTCTCCTGTTGACCAAAGATGACTACAGAGGGAACTTTTCCGTACATTGGCAGGAACGTCAATGTGATCAGCGAAGCCAGGCTGAAGGGTATCGCCAGCAGATAACCAGCTTGACGAGAAGTCAGTCGACGACGAAGTGGATAACAGATGCGATGGCGGCGGTCTAGAGCCACGAATATTAGCAACACATTGGACGAGATGACTGGCAGAGCAGTGAGCAGGGCAGCCTTGCAAAAGAGGGAGCTGGAAGAGTGCGTGAACCGCAGGTGCGCCGCCTGCATCGGCAAGGTGAAGACGTTGTTCAGAAAGTCGCAAGCAGCGAGCGCCAGCACAAAAACCCTTGTGGAGCTGGCCTTGAACTGCTTGAGGTAGACGACGAAGACAACGAGATTGCCGAGGGCCCCCAGGACTGTCAGGATGACAAAGATGGCGATCAGGAGCCAAAACTTCGTGAACGGATCGTGACTGTAATGTTCCATGTGACCATCCGGCGAGGTCACTGTAGACTCATTTTTGTGGTTTTTACTCTGCGAGTCGTACAGAGCAGAACTCCAAGAGTTCAT
Organism: Marisa cornuarietis; assembly: GCA_004794655.1. Taxonomy (NCBI): domain Eukaryota; kingdom Metazoa; phylum Mollusca; class Gastropoda; order Architaenioglossa; family Ampullariidae; genus Marisa; species Marisa cornuarietis. The sequence continues at coordinate 509,904 of SMMW01000521.1, forward strand.
CGTGGTGATAGAAAATGATCCTCTGTAGAGAGAAAAAAAATGCGATTATTGTCTGGGAAGCAGAACAAGACAAAAACGACAGAGGTCTTGTTCTGCGGGGGTCAAAAAGTTAGTTGGAAGGTATGAAAACATAGGTTAGCTCTAAATAAAGAAAAACATGCCTTCGGTGTTATTCTTGGTGATTGCAAATAACCTCGATATGAAGAAAGATTTATATCCAGTATATCTAACCAATCTTTGTATTCTTCTTTTCGCTTGTGTTCTTTTGTGACCATCCAGCGACCTGGCACCAGGAGCACAAAACGTCGTTAGGTGTCTACCAAAGGGCCAATTCACACCAGTCAGCAAATCTGATCATAAAATATATGTTGTTTTAGTTTTCCGCTACATGCTACCCTTCCGGCCATCGCCTAGCAACGTTCCATACACCTGGACCCAGGCTCGTAGGTATTCCAATCTATTACCAATATGCAGTGCCAGCATGGAGCACAGCTGTGCTGTTCTTGTCTCACCAGTCATCTGCGTTCTTGTGGCAGATGTCGTCTGCGTTCAGCTGATAGCGGTTCCTACTTGCCCAGCCGGAAGTTTCGAACTAGATGATTGTATAGTTCCTTTTCCCCGTACATACCTCCCCCTTATCCCCTTACCCATACGAAATGTCATTGCGTTTTTCCTGTTGCAGACAATTCTCAGTAGAAACCAAAACTAAAGACGTGTGGCAACAGTTATGTGACCTAACACTTTCGAGACCAGCGCCCATGGCCATGGTAAATGGATAAGAGGCTACCTCGGCGGTAGTGTATGACCTAAAGCAACGTAGGTCCTCTTGAAACGGGTCCCAGAGGCTATGAAATGCTTTTAATTGAAGTTTTGTGTGGGAATCATTCTGCCAGGTAACATTTAAAAGTAACATTTTAAAGGCTCGAAGATAGTGCCAGGTCGCTGGATGGTCACAAAAGAACACAAGCGAAAAGAAGAATACAAAGATTGGTTAGATATACTGGATATAAATCTTTCTTCATTTTGTCCGACTGTTAAGCTGCTTTAAAAACATGATGTATACACATTCGCAAACGTTCGTATCGATACACACATGCAAGTATGCTTATGCATATAATATTGCGTATGTATACACCTCTAACTGCACCTATAATACACCTAACCCTATTTCCATACATATACCATATTAGGATGAGCTAGAAGCTCTCTCTCCCGCTATCGCTACAAGAAACCCTCTCCGATACTCTCCAAAAGTAAGTCCAAAGACATCTGTTGTTATACACCATAGAAAAAGTGGGGACTGTGGACAAAAACGTATTTTAAAAAGTTATTTTTGCTGAATGGTAAGAAAGTAGTGGGGGTCTTGAGGTAAGATAGATCATAGCAATCGTCATTTGGGGATCTCTGGACAACGTAGATCATAGCGATCGTGGTGGGGTCTCGAGAAAATGAAAGTTTTAATGAACGAAAGTGGGTCTACATGCACGTGGAGGTTATAGCGATCGTCACGTCACAGTGGTCTCGAGAAAACGGAAATTGTGGAGATCGGTAGGTCTCGAAACACTGGCGGCTATCACGAATTAAGTTTTCCTCCTATGTTATACAGCTGGCGTAGAGCCAACGGCATAATTTCTCCCAGTTCAGTTAATTGTAGGCAGCGGCAGTTGTCCTACTTGAAGTAACAGTAATCACTTTATAGCATTAAACCGTGTGAAATGGACGAGACAATCATGTTGTCATCAAATAATAAAACCATCCAATCATACATATTCATGGTTCTAGCTTTTTCCTTGCAACAATACTAGTAAATCTCTCTCAGCTCTGTCATCCTCACTCAGTTCTATCAGTCCTTTATTGAAAGTCTCATCACTTTTTTTTTTTCCTCTCTTGGTTCCACAACCTCTCCCTTGTTAATATCTGTTCCAAGATCACTATATAGAACCAGGCAGAAGAACTCGACAGTCTTAAGTCGTCAGCAAATCCTTAAGAAGGCATCCCGTGTCCTCAATAATTATACCTACTCATGTACTGCCATGTTAATTCTCACTCTTGTGGTCTGGCCACAGGTACACGACGCTTGTATGCAGAACGAATCCTCGCCGCAACTCATGCATTTCACATGTCATTCACTTCATCAATTCTAATATGGTTACCAACTGTATCTTACTGTTGTTGGGAGTGTGTGCGTATTTTGGGTGGGTGGAAAAGAGAAATTATTTCAACCTGTATAATTAGGTACGTATCTGTATATTGTTAGCATATGAGCACTATCTCGAGTTGCCTTTGTGGATTAATAAAGTTGGATTGTATTGTACCGGTGACAGCGGGGCACTGACAAGATTCGGTGATAGTGGGTAATGATACCGCCTGTGCAGCCATTCTGCAGACGATTGGTTAGAAAATTCAGGACCCACCGAACGATCTCATGTCTATAAGCTATGAACTAAAACGTGTGGCTTGGCAGTGATAAGCGAGCAGGGCTCGAACTGAAAATGAAAAGTAAGAATAGTTCAAGCCCCTAATGAATGAAATTGATCCCAGTGATGTCTGCGTCTTCTGTACTATGCGAATAAATTAAATGACGCCAATGTATAACATAAAAAATAAGACTCACTACCGGAACAAAAAATGCGATGAAACTTTAAACCCGCGGTTCTCAACCTGGGGGGCGCGCCCCCAAAGGGGGGCGCAAGCTGCTGAAAAGGGGGCCGCAAAGGCGGTCATTTTCTCATATCTCATAAAGGTATTAGTGGCTAAGGGGGGCGCGCGGACGTACCTTTATTCGTCTGGGGGGGGGGCGTCACAAGTAAAAGGTTGAGAAACGCTGCTTTAAACCATGGCGTAGAGACTATAGATTGCGCAAAATGAAAAATCACCACTATAATGCACGTCTTTACTAAATTTTTCTAAAAACTCTAAACAGAGCTGGTACAGTTAGTGTTGAACATGAAAACACGATGTCGCGACAGAAACCACAGACTTCTATGATTGAGTCTGTGACAGAAACAGGCACACTTCGCTGAATTATCGTCACGCCACAAAAAAGGGAATCAACTTGTGAAAGTGGTTTCTGCGACACAGTGGTGTCCCTTGAGCGCTATTTGACACGGAAGTAATCTTTCTTCAAAAATGGCGTCTAGAAGTTTAGGTTATAAACTATTATTAGGTCTTGTGATTTGTGCTTCATCCCCAGGTGAATGCTCTCGCTTTATTCTTTCCTTTGTAAAAGAAAAAGCATATGTTTACTCATATGCCCTATGAGTAAAATAGTTTTTTTAGCTACAGCTAGAACAATCAGTAGAGCTTTTCCTCTGATATTTTGGCGAACACTACAGACTACAGTACTCAATGAATGTCTAACAGTATCGCAATCCCGGAAGATAATATAATGAAGATAAGTTGCCCTACCGCGAGAGACAGTTATCACCGTGCCAGACAACGTTGTTTGAGAGTAGTTTTCTGGAACGTAGTCCTCATAGACAACCTACGGTTTAAAAACGTTTCAGTTTTCATTTTAAAATAAAATATTTTCGTTCAATCTTTCTTTCTTTGACCTGTTATTTTCATTTTGTTGAATAATTTTCATTTCAATATAATTTCTGTTATACAGTTGCAATTTTTTACAAATTTTTCCCACAAATTTCATATGTTCATTTTTAGTAAGATATTATCTAATTTACTTGGAGATTTGTTTAGTAATTGTATACCTGTTCTCATAATTTGAAGGGTTTTTTTTCAATATTTTACTGCAGTACTAGGCACAAGAACCAAAGAAAAGATCTACATTGATTTGGTTACTCAGAATGCATGCTTCCGAATACTAAATGGAACACATCAGATTGGATGTTCCAGTAAGTACAAGAAGTTAAATCTTTTTGGGTTTTTAAATTTTGCATTTCTTGTTGGAGTGGAAAGTGTTGTAATTTGTTTGGGGGATTAGTCAAGTCATATTTAGTATAAACTGATAAAGATGTCTCTCATTTGAAAGAACTTGACTATTTTAAAATTAGTGTACAAGAAATAAATGGTGCATATGCATTGAAATTTTCATATAATAAGCCATAACTGAAAAGTCAGTTTATTTTTGTGTCCCATACTATTATAATACAAAAGAAAACCTAAATATTGAAGTGTGGGTGTGTTACAAATTTGCTGAAGTTTATTTTATTGCGCAGCTCCTCAAGGAGGAAATGTAGGAGTTGTGCACTATATGCAGACTGAGGAAGATTGGGATTGGGTGATTGATTCTGGTACACACGCACCATATGCTGCAGTCCTGGACTCTGTGAACTTTACAACGTAAGTTGCTTCAAAGTAATAGGGATGTGTGATGGCAGTCCTTTATAACTGCATGAGAAAAGTATCCTATACTTAATTATTTATTACCTGAATTTTCTGTCATCAATTTTATTATTTTGTTACAGCTTCTACAGTACCTAGAAATTTTAACATAAGTAGTTGGTATTGGTAACCAAATGATGCAAAATGGAAAGTTTGGTTTTCTCTCTCTCTCTCTCTCTTTCTTTCTCTCTCACACACGCACACACACTTCCTCTCTGAAATTTCCACCCTCTAACTTTATTTTCAAGACTTCTTAACAAAAAGCCCAGTTAGTATTTATTTGTAGATTCAGTGATTAGCCAGAGTCTTAATTCCTTAATCTGCATCTTTTTCAGAGAAAATGTACGAAAGCTGTCACAGTCTAATCGAGTCAATGGAATAATTGTTATCAGCATCAACTTGACTGATCAGGAGCCATTCTCTGCAGACAAGTCCTGTCCAAATGATGCTTCTGGTAAGTTCTGGCATGAAACACTGAAGGGTTAAAATATGAACTCAGAGATTATTTCTGAGATATAGCCATGCGGGATTCCAGCAAAAAGGGTATTTGAGAGTCAGTGCCTGCAAAGCATTCTAGCTGACACATATTTTAACACAAATAAAGTACAAATAAATAATAATTGTCAGAATTAGTGGAAATCGATGATAACGATAATTTCTCCTGACAGAGACTCCATTGGCATCAATATGAAAGCTGATAAAGGGAAATGCCGTGGATTTGACAGGCGGAGGCAATTTCAGTAATGGTTATGTGAGGGGTTGGTGATAAGGGGGTTAAAAATGTACATTAGAGAAGACACCATGGCTCACTCCTAGCACAATAGTTCATGTTACTTACAGAAAGGACAGAACTGGATAGACTAAAAGCAACATAATGCAGAAAATGTCAATGTAACATAGTTTGATAAGTAAGAGTAATAAGAGAGTAAATAAAAACTTTATTGATTTGTCAGCAGCAGACACATTGTCTCTACAATCCTACTGTGTCAAAAATGAACAAGCATACACAACAAACTGATTTAAGTAATAAGTCATCAGCCGGTCACCGCTTGCAAAAAGTAAAAGAGGTTCACATTGGATTGGCTTAGATGTGGGTTGGGCTTCGCCAGTAAAAGAGGAGAATAAATTGAACCAAAATTGTTCCTTTTGATATCCAATTATGATTGCTGGTGGAGATTATTAATAATAAAAGGAAGACATTTCTTATAGATTATTATTTTGTGTTATATTCTAGTGAACATCAGATAAACGCAATGGTCAATAGTAAAACTAGCAAAAATATTTTTATTTTATTTTGATGGGCTCTTTTTTATTTTGAATTGGCCTTTTTGGGGTCTATGTGTGTGTGTGTGGAGGGGGGGGGTCCTATAATAATCTGTGTGGTCACTTCTGTATATCTGCGCACCATTGCACTACACTATATGCCAATTTATAGATGTAGCCTCTAATGCTGCAAAAAGGTTGCAAATAAGCAACCACCTTACTGGGTAGTACATAGCTTAAGGTACCAAAAATAACTTGAACTGTTTAACATACATAAATACACAATATCTTAGAACAGTACTCTTGTGCAGTATCCAAGAATTTTTGTTTCCGCGTCAACCATCAGCCCTGGTTATACTATGTGCTTGACATTCTTCCTTTTCATCTATTTTGCTTCCTTTCCTAGGAATGTATGATGGGTGCAGTAAACTCCAGTGGAATTCCCCAGGCAAAGGCTTGATGTTTGATGACTTTGGGCTGGCCATGTTCTCGTTAACAGATGAAAATGACTACCAGAAACTTATTGAGAAGGTTAGCTCAGAGTTGTGGGCAGTCAGTAAGTAGATTAGCTAATTGTTTCTTGGGGATTTTTTTGAGAAGCTCTGTTTGTGTGTGCACCTGCCTGTATGCCCGCATGTGTGTGTATGTACATGCATGTGGTGAGAGAGTACCATTATTTTACACCCTTCCCTTATTAGTTTTACTTCATATTCATCTCCTGTTTTAAGCATGGAGGGCCTGGTGTCATTATCATCCTCATTGTTATTGTTATAATTAAATACAAAAGTACCTCTACATACGAGTTAAATCCGTTCCACAACCGCGCTCACACATAAAAAAATTTATGTATTAAAACTATTTTCCCCATATAAAATAAAGGAAATAGGATTACTGCATTCCAAACCTCCCACAACACAATATTTATGTAAATACAGTATAATGTACAGTACTTTATAGTAAATGTTAATGGCACAATAATAGAAATAATATACATAATAAAATAATAAAGGATATTTATATTTATCAATCTTACTTTGGAGGAGATGAAGGCTGTTGATAATGGAGGTAGGCAGATGGCGGGGGAGGAGGGCGGAGGTGGAGAGCAGACCGGTGCTGAATGAATCAGTTGATGAGACAACACTATTTACACTGTTTTTAACTTGAAACATTTAGATTTTCCCATTCTTTTTTATGTCTTTACTCTATGACATATAAATGACTCAAGCTCGTATATCGAATTTCCGCTTCAAAATTTGCATTAATTTTTTGCTCTTATCTCGATTTACTGGTATATTGGTTCACTCATATGTAGAGGGCTTACTGTAGATGCAGAAAATTTCAATTCTTTTTTCTTTGTCTTTCATTTGTATGTAGGAAAAATAAGATTGATGTACAAATGAATGTAGTTTCATGAAGTAGGAGTAGTGGTGTTTATTTAGATCTTTTATCTTTTTAAAACAAATTCATAAAATAAACATGTTCATGGCAAAATTTTGAGAATATACCTGTCAGAACTCAAGCAAAACTGTCACCATAAATATTTATATTCTCAAAATTTCCCCAAGAAATGTTTGATAACTAATGGATGGAAACCATTTTTCAGACTTTTGAATTATCTATTAAATATGAGGAATCAGTCTATGTGTTTTATCAGTATAGTGAGAAATGTGTGTTTTACTTTGGAACAGTGCTATATCCCATTCAACAAGCCACAAAATGGAAAGCCTAGATCATACCCCTTGTGCGCTATTCAGCTTAATTCAGCTATGAGAGGGGCCAAGGATTCTGAAACCTGCATCCGTCGTTCAAACTTAGTAACCAATCTGAACCCTTCAAAATACTGTGACCCAATGGGGGATGAAAACATTGTAACCACACTGAAAGCTGTTCAGAATAATGAGACACGTGGTAATAACTCAGTCATTGTCATAGCAGCAAGGGTAAGTCAGTCCTTAAACCTCGTTTTTTTTCTCATAACTTTTCTTTTCCTTTTTCATTATACCAGGAATACATGCAACTTGTATTACAAGATAAGATGATGAGCTGTCTGGTGTTTGGAGTGTGCGTTTGGCATAGTTCAGCATAATTGTGCTCCTTGGTGTAGAGAATGTGATTCATAAGGAAACCTTGCTGTACTCTCTGTTCTTGATCTCTCTTCATTTTCCATCTACACATTTTCACATTCTGCTCTTCATGTTGACACTTGGTCTCATCATTTCTGTCATCTTTATTTCCTGTTTACACATCTGTTTTCTTATTATTTTCTTTCACTTTCTTCATTTCCTTGTCATGAAACAACTATTGCTGTCGATTTGTTCTATTTATTCTGCATACATGATAATTTAAGTACTGACAGGAGTGAAGTATAGTGTGGGTGCTGTTCACTTTGTATGTGGAGAAGAGAACTTATTGTACAAAGATGTATATATAGTAATGCATATAGTGGTGCAGTTGGTATTGTGCAATTGGTGATTGTCACAAAGTTGTGCGACTCTTTCAGGCCTGTTCCTCATGCAGTGTCCTTTGGTAAGATAAATTCTGATTGCTTATCTGCATGTTGCAGTTGTTGATGACAGGTGCCCCCACTGTTTCATTTGATGCTATCTTGCAGCTGGACACCATGGGCATCTTTCACAATGAATATCCTGGTGCAGACAGTCCTGTCACGGGTCTGGTCACCCTGCTGGCCACAGCAAAAGCATTGTGGAGCCAGCGGGCATTCATACTCAACCAGACAAACTCTAGCGACATCATGTTCACATTTTTCCAAGGGGTGAGTTGTGCACTGCCAATTTTTTTTGTGGGGGGTGGTGTTATTTGTTTTGTTTTGATTTACTTTTTTGTACTAAAGACAATTTGTCAATAATCCCCTGTAAAAAGTGGAAGTTCAAATTGTCTGATAACTACATCACCAGTTCTGTACATTGCATTTCTGTACATCATTACTATAGTGCTTATAGGCTTGATGGAGAGTAAATGATCCTTGCAATGGAATCACAACTGTTTTTGTTGGCATTTTCTAATATTTTATTATTCTGATAAGACATTCTCTTCATCTATGCTTTACAGCACCATTCCCACCCCACTTCATCTCCAACCAACAACACTCTCTCTCACATATCGTGCTGTCATTCATTTCACATTCTTTCCTACAGGAAGCATTTGACTATATAGGCTCTAGTCGTATGGTTTACGACATGGAAAAGGGGAATTTCCCAGCTAGAGGCAGCTCAGCCATACAGAAGATTAATCTGAAACATATTGCCCAGTTCATTGAGCTCAATCAGGTTGGCCTCCGAAGCGATAACAACAGCCTGTGGCTTCATGTGGACCAAAAGGTCATAAACGGAACAAAGGTATGTCTGCATGCCAGCAAAGAGCATGGGTGAAAAGAAGGCATGTTTGGAAGTTTGTGTCCTTGTGTCAGTTTGTATTGTCTGGTGTGATACATGCCTAGTGAGGTAAGCATACCTTCCAGAGCTAATGTAGCATATGGTGATGACTGAGAGCTGCTCATGCCAAACTCTTGGTGCTAAATAATAGAAAAGAAATATTTAGCCAGCTTCTCCTGCCCTGACTTTTGGAATTTTTTTGCTCCGTTCTTTTCAGTTTTTGACAACATTTGAAGTTTCTAAGTCCAGTCTCAAAAACTCGATCATCTCTTTGAAGACAACCTTGTGTAGCTGCCAAGCTCTTCTGCTCACTCCTCGCTTCTCTGTCTTGTTCTCCGTGTCACCAATACAATAAGGATTTACTATCCTGGTTTCAGATCTCATCTCAGGCACGCTGTTGGGCAGTCCAGTGGCCCAGCAGTTAGCGCCTGTCACCAATACAGTGAAGGTTGGCTGTCCTGTATTCAGCTCTCGTCTCAGGCATGCTGTTCTTTCTCTGCATGTGGCATTTGTTAACAGGGAGGGCTGCCTTGTCGTGATATAGTCTTAGTTGCTGGCTCGGCATAAAATACCGATCCTCTCCCTCCCCTCGGGCAACTTTTTTTTAACCTGCTTAAGCAGATTTATCCTTCAAAATATATTTGTATGTTTATTGTAGAGTTTTAAAAAGTTATTATTGTTGCTTCGTTTTTTTCATTTAAAGCCATGGATACAGATACTAAAAAATGTAAGCACGCCCAACATAACCTTAACGGAAGCGGACCCTTCAGGCAAACAACAGTTGCCGCCAGCATCGCTTCAGCAGTTTCTCATGAAACGTTCCGACATTCCTTCAGTGGTTATCACTGATCATCAGCATGAATATACCAACAGGTAAATGTAAACGTGTAGTTAGGAATCGACCATGCTTGATCCCTTCACTGACCGCGCCCCGACGCACATTTCTTCTTAACTCCAGATGTACTGAAATACCAATTTTTAATGGCTTGGCTTATATCCTGAATTTTTAATCTGTAGAGTTACTTTAAAATTCTAATTCTGTAACACATCCTGATCAGATTAAAACTTTAATACCTTGTTAACCTAACCGCTATTCCTGGGAAGTTAGGGTTTAGTGCAGGGAAGTGTAGTTGAAATGAGCGCTTTTTTGTTTTCATTGCCCGTACATTAGTGCTACCAGGGACAAATTGTTGCCCTTTCAGTTTGTATCGATTATAAGTTAGTGCTGCCGTCCTTATCTGCTTTTACCATCAACAAAATGATCTGTTTTTTTCCATCAGAGGGAGTTCACTGGGCATGGTGGGAGAAATTCTACTTAATAGACAGCCTTTTCATAAGGGGAGAAGGGGTCTGGGGGGGGACTAATAGCTAGGGACCATAGTTACAAAGCAAGAGTAAGACATTTCACCTGGGCAATGACTGTTGTAAACATGGGTCTTAATCGAAATGGTCGCAGGTATTATAACAGTCGCCTGGACTTACCCAGTCACATTGGTGCTACAGACTATCTGAATGACAACTCCACAGAAGGGTACAATGCCTCGACAGCTCTGTCCCAGCATATTACAGCATTGGCCACAACTCTTGCACGATACCTGTTCACAGCTGCCACTGGAGAGAAACCTACAGGTCAGCAGTCAGCTGACCTTGAAGCTGATGTTACAGAAGTAAGAGCTAACTCTTTTACTTGTTTGCTATTTTATTTGGTGGCTTCTTAGTGTTGTTCTGTTTGTGACAAAGGAGTATCATTTTTGTGATGATGAAAGACTTGTTTGTCTGATTTGTTTCTGTCACCTCTCTCTCTCTCTCACTTTAGCATTCCCTACCCCTTGATAGTTAGGTACTCAATCCTAACAGCAAAGTCAACTGTGGGAAATTTGCTGCTCCACATAGGTATCAAGCCAGCGTGCCTCTAAGTTCAGACGCCAGTGTTCTAATCACTCAGCTGTCTGCGTCCTCAATCAGAAGAAAACATTCCTTTTCATATAATTAAGCTCTAACATTACTCATTAATTAGTATCCTTTACTACATTTCTCTGGATGGAAAGGTTATGATGTTCATAGACCAAAATTATTAGTGTGAGAGTTTTTTTCCTGTTATGTGTTGGAGTTTGCTGGGCATACTTTTGTCTTCATAAATGGAGGCTGATCTGTAAAGCCCAAAAACACATTTTGATTGCTTCATTAGAGGTTGATTTTGGATTTTAATGTTCAGACTGTTTTCACAATTTCTTTCCATTTATTCTTTATTGAGATCAGGTATTGTAGATCCGTGGCAAGCATTCATCCATAATAGAAAATGCTGCACCATAAAGCTCTTATTATTCTTGTCATTTTTCCTCTGTAGGTAAACAACATGCTGTATTGTTTCCTGGTCAGTCCACAGTGTGAGCTGTTCAACACAGCAGTCAGTCCCACAGATGCTGCAAGTCTCAGTGAGTAGCTACATAGAATGTTTTTAATGGGAGATGAGAGGTTTGCACCAGAATGAGCACTGAGTGGCTGGATGGGTTACTAAAAATGTCTGTTGTAATCTTTCATTTGTTTCCAGCATTCATGTATTGTTCATTCTGCATAGGCTATGAACATCTATGTTTATTCTTGGAATAAAAGGGGCGTTTTTGCCTAAAGGGGTAGAGGGTGACTGCTTTCCATCTCTTTTTGTCATTTGCCAATAGATTTTTATCACACTTTGTGTCTGCCGTTGATCTGTGCACCTGTTACACCACTTGCTTTCATCTTATTGTTTTTCTCTGCCTTCATCAGGTTTCTTCTATTTATAGGCTACTTCATTGACTGGTGCCCTCTACTGCACATCTGCGTCATCTTGCTGTTGCTTTGGGGTTTTTTTGGTTTTTTTTGCTGTGTCAGCAACATAGGTTGAACTCCAGAATCTCTTTTCTGCAATTGCTCCATGACTTTCTGGACTGTTAATGCAACTGCTACGCCATTTATCTTTGTGCAAATCAGAATTGACAGCTGTGCATGTGGTCTGCAGTCTTACGTCTCTGTGACTGTCAGAACCTGTGTTACCGCTTTGCAGTCTTGAGTTTGTTTGTGCTATGACTACTCAGTATTTTTTGCTGGTTACATAGGTTACCTCACCTTTTTCATTTTTTATGCTGTCCTAACCCATCATTCTTCATGTGCAGGTTTTTTTTGTCTTGTATTTATGTCTGCTAATGTATCTCTTTATTCATTTGCTCTCATGTTTTGGTCTGTGCTGGTATATGTGTTATATGAATTTTCTGTCTTTTTTGTGTCTTTCTTTTGTAAACTGAATTGAGCCCTCTGTTAAGTAAGTAAGAACACTGTATAAATTCCAGTTATTAATAGTAAGAGAAAGCTTCCATCTCTTTCTTCCTCCCCTCTCCATTCTATATTTATATGTATATTCTTAATATTGCATTGGTTGTTGTGATATGTTCATGGTAATTTTCAGAAAATGAGAAACAGCACTGAAGTGATTTCCACATTTCTGCATCAAGAGAGCTGTGTGTGTGGGGGTCTGTTATGTGTTTAAATGTGTTTGGTATGTTTGTGTATGTATGTGTGTATCTATAGATGTGTCTGGGTGAACATATTAGTACAATCTACAATACCTATTTACTTGTTGTTTTACTTGCTCAAGATAAAGCCCAGAAACCATTCCCATTCTACGTGAGTGTTGTTCAGCCCATAAACCAAGTTACCCAGCTGACACGAGCAATCCTGGCATACTACACAGGTGAAAAGGTGAATGGGGTAGATCAAGAGAGTCGTTGTGGAGCAACTGATGGAGACAAGGTGCAACATTTTTTGCTGATTTTACTTTTACATCCTTTTTGTGCAGTCTGATCTCGTCAGCTTTGAAAGATTACTGTATATACATTATTAGCTATTAAGTTTATTTCTTCCTGCACAGTTTGCACCTGCGAATGTGAATGTCTTCATAGCTACAGCTCTATTGCATCAATACACCCGTATTAAATGAGTTAAGCTTTCAAGATGGCACCGTATAGAAATGGTGACAGGATGGTGTGTCTGATTGTAGAGTTCTTTGAGAGAACCAGATGTGTACTAGTGTACAGTCAAGAGGACTTGCTACTTGTGAAAACCACCGTTGACTTGTATGTGTTTTCTCCTGTGATTTGTCCTACAAGGCTGTCTCACCTGTACCAAGCTGGAGGTACTAACAGTCCCTGCTGTGCCAACATTCATGTGCAGATGGACATCATCAGGTCTTGCATCACTTTCTGTGAGAACTGTACATTCCAACATGCCACACCAAGCCTTGTGCCTACAACAAACTGTGGATCAGTGTCAGTCTGAAGGATAAACTGAAGGCAAAATATGATGCATATAGGTGAGATGAATCTGCAGCATTCAGCCAAGCTAAATATGATCCACAGACAACCTACACAAAGGAAAGAGGGTTGCAAACTCATTTCAATTTCGGTCTGGCAACTCCCAAGGTGTGAGGCAAGGCCTGCAAACCATCACTGACTACAAAAGGAAGGTGTTGCCAGCTGATGAGGTCTGCATCTTCCCTTACAGGCTGAATGAGTTCTTGTTTACTTTGGCCAGAACATTAACACACCACATCCCAGCCACCAGCTTCCTTTGTAAACACAAGATGCACAACATTAAGGCAACAAAACAGAAGAAAAGCAGCAGACCCAGATGATATTCCTGTTCCCGCAGTGAGACACTGCGCTGACCAGCTTAATTCTGTCTTCACAAATATTTTCAACACATCCCTCCCAACTCTCTGTTGTCCCTCGCCATCTCAAATCATCAGTCACCATCCCTGTCCTCGGAAAGACTGTGGTGACATCACTAAACGATTACAAACCCATGGCCTTGACATTTGTTGTGATGAAAGTTCTGGAATGACTGGTTCTCAGGCATCTCCTGTGCACTACTGGAGGCAGATTGGTCCCTGTCTAGTTTGCCTATCAGGCCATTTGGTCAGTAGGCTATGCTGTCTTTCTAGCTCTTCACTTTGTCCTATCGCAACTGGGATCCCCTGGCTTCAGTGCTGTCTTCCCTTTGTAGACTACAGGTCCACCTTTAGTGCCATTATTATAATAATAAATGTGTGATTTATGTAATGCATAATTACACATGCGAAGGAGCAGGCTCTCAGGGCTTGAGACAAGTAGGAGACATGGACAGAATGCAAAGGACAAAAAGAGAAACAACTATGCAGACAAGTAATAAAAGACAAACATATATGATACAAAGAGGTATCAGGGCACAAACAGTAAGGATGGAGAGTGTCATAAATTGTCAGAGAAAGACAAGCAGGTGGACTAGTCAATGGACTACAATCACAACTATTGACAACTATGTTGATTGGTGTAATGCTCATAGAACAGAGGTGGTTTTAGTGCACATTTAAGGACTCGGTGGTTGGTAGTTGGGGTATATGGAAAGGAAGATAGTTCCACTGTTTTGCAGCACAGTAACTAAAACTACGGTGACCATATGTGGTTGTTCTGGTGACAAGGATAGAGAGTGTACAGTCATCAGATAAAGACCAGACTGGTCTGGCTGGCCAGGAGCCTGCAAAGAAATGAAAACAGCACAGACACTTTTGAATGTGAGAACAATTGGGAAGCTAGTACAGAAAACAAAGAAGAGGAGTGACATGTTCCCGTTTCCTAGCTCAAAGAACAAGACGTTCAGTGGAGTTCTGTACTTTCTGGAGTTAATGAAGAAGGAATGAGGGGCACCCTGCAAGAAGCTGTTTAATAAGCTGTTAACCTTCTAGTCGGGGTCAGTAAATGCTTATCTAACATACTGCTGCTCAGTACGGGTATATCCAAAGGTTTTGTCCTTTTGCCTTTCTTGTACTCTCTCTCTCTCCTCACCAATGGCTTTGTTTCATAAATCCATTCAGATGGTTAAGTTTGTTTACAATACCACAGTCGAAGATCTCATAGCAATTTGTTTGAATACCACCAGGAGGTGAATCACTTGGTTGCATGGTGCTGTGACTAGAGTCACCAGCTAATGTCTCAAAGACTGAGGTTGACTTTCATAGGAAGAAAAATCCTATGGAACTTCAAACCATTAGCAGCATGCAGTGCTGAAAGCAAGTGTGTGATTGATAATTGTCAAGAAAGTGGTGGCCATCAATAAGACCTGTTCCTTGGACATTGTCGCTTGGCAAGTAAAATAGAGTGAAAATCAGCAGAGTTTTACTCTTCTGTTTATGTTGTTTTTCAGACATAGCTGATGTAAATTATTGTGTAATGTGATAATTTTATTGACTTTTTACCCCTTCTAGAGATTTCAATATTTGTGGATGCAAGGACCAGCTGATTCAAAGGGCAATAGAAAAGGGATGTGCTACAAAAGTGGGGCTTTCTTTTCTCTTGCAAAATCACCAGCCTTTGATATTTCAGGTAAGAGCACCAACCTCTGTCTCTGACTGGCTTGGTAGGGTGGTCTCTAGGCCAATGAGTTTTCTTTTTGCCTTCAGCTAACCAACAATAATCATAATAATGAATAATGCTGTTGTTGAAGATGAAATTATCATCAGCTCCTATGCTAACCCATGAATCTTTCTTTTTTCCATTGTGAACAAAATTTGCAAACATTTAATACTACATGCTCCTGTAAACTTGTATTGTCAGATGAAAACTATACTTGATTACTTGATTAACGAATCCTTACAGAGAGAGGGAACGAGAAATGTGCAGAATAATGTTTTGCCTACTGCCTTAAACTTTACTGTTAGGTACCTGTCAAATAGTCAAACAATCAATTAACCAGCAAATAAGAAATAATACTCTTTTCATACTTTTTTATGACAAGCATGCATGTTCACAGACACAAAGAAAGAGGAAACATAATTTTCCTAGCATTAAGACGACTGTGCCCCTTTCGTTTAAGTATATAAAATATATTGTGCGAGCACAAAGAAATGTCAGCTAATTATTGTTTTAAACTAGTTATCTATTAAAAGCCTTTACAATTATTAAACTGGGCCTATCATTGTGCTGATTAATAATATGCTGTTCATGTGTAAGTCAGTTATTGTACATACATCTATGTTCCCTCTCTCTGTAAGGATTCGTTCCTGTAATAAAAAATATTTATTGTACAACAGCTTTGTGAATATTTATTAACATATATCTTGCAACAGTACTATTTCTCACACTAATAAGTTTCTTTCTGCCAACTGTTATTTTGGAACCAATGCCTGATGCTACAATACACATCTTCTACTCTACTTTTCTTCAGTCCTGACAAAGATGTTCTAGCTCACATTTTCATTGGCTGTTTTACTCGTTGTGGTCATACTTCTTTGTTTTCACTTAACTTTCTTATCCACGATGTAATATTGGGAACTAGCTGATTGACCACAGGTCACTCATCTAAAATCCTGATACAAAATATTGATCTCATACTGCTGAGTTTGCTGTCAGCACAAGTCTGCTTATCACTTGCAATGTTCATCTTTTGAGGTTTTAGGCACCTGCCATCGAGAAAACAACTAAGAGTTGCTTATTGTTACTTTTTGTTTATTATTGGCAGACTATAACTGGGGATCTGGTCAATTTTCAACGTGGACCGAATCTGTCTGGGATGTGTTTCAAGTGCGGGTGTTTTTGATACCAAGCAAACAGTTTCAGGTGAGAGCAGGGTTTTTTTTAAGGGGGGGGAGGGGTAATTATTATTTTCAACTTGATGTCTTTATTAGTCTTTAATTATTAACATATAACATAAGTGGTGGGTGCTGGACGTGTGTGTGTCCACAGACATTGTGGATGTGTAGCGTGAGTATGGGTCAGAGTGACTCCCCCTTTTTTATCTCCAGGTGCTGTTTTGCTCATCATGTTCATATAAAGTTTTCCCCAAAAACCAGTTCATACTACGTATGCACATGCATGTGTCACAAGTGCACACACACACACACACATAGAGCAAGTCTATCCATCTAACATTACTCAAAAGAAAAATGTCTGTATAACAAACTGATTCATATCAAGTGGCTATGGATTTGCAAAACAGTATAAAGCAGGCTGACATGCTTTCCAGTAGATTTCAAATTGTATTCAGATACGTCTGGGAGGGGAGGCATTTTAAATTTTGTGTGCTGTTGCAACTGTTTATTAAGCATATATGTGATACATCACTGAAGCTAATTTTCACACTGTATAAACTTGGAAGAGGATATATTTATTGTTTGAAAAATGATGGTGTAAACAAATGAAGAATCCCACCACAAATATGCATTCACATACACAGACATACACTTGTAATGCTGTGCACAATCTCACATTGAGAATCATGCTTAAGATATTTTTCAGCAAGTTTGGCGAGTGTGACACATTTTTTGGCTTTTTGTATCAATAACTCATCTGACATCTTTTTATCAGTTTTGTTGTCGGTTGATCCATTTTGGTCAGTTTTGTTGCTGTTGACCTGTTTTGATTATTTGCTGTTCACCTGTCAGTCACAATTGTTTTAGAGTCTCAATGGTTTGTCTTCTTGTTATTTCTTTCTTACGATGTTTTCTGCCTTTATAATAATAATAATTGTGTATTTATAGGTTTATTTAGCCTCTTTCTAAGCTATCCTGACTACTTCTATCAATTACTTTTATTTAAAAGAACCTGTCTGTCTTTATTCTTGTGTCTCTCCATATTTGTTCAGTTCTAACTCTACGGTTGCATATGGGTTTGTAGCCCATACACAAGATCACCAGAGTCAAATAGTTAGGTTGCTGGTTTCCGTTTGGTCACTGCTTTTCAAACTGTTCTAACACTTGCCCCATTACCCAGGCTAAAGAGGCAGGCTGTTTTTCTCCAGCAATGCACATTCAGCAGAGTATAACTTTTTTGGTTACCATTAAGACCTAATGATAACAATACTTGTTCTATATTCGTTTCTTTTTTTCCCCAAGCATTCTCATTTTTCTTTTTTTTCTTTTTTTTTTTTTAAGCATCTAAGGTGTTCTTTAACCATTTCTCTAAGAAAGTTGAGGAAAAAAAGTAGCTATGTTCTAAAACTGAGTGTTGCTATAACTTCCTTCTAGCCAGTTTCAAGGAAGCCATCTTAATTTATGCATGCTAAATAGATCTCAGTTCGAATGCACTCCAAATCGGCTGTACTTCATATGCATACTTCTTTTGTTTTGCATCTGGAAAGAAAAACAGGGCAGTCAAAATGTGCTGAAAAATATTATGCTGAATCTTTTCTTAACCACTTAAACTGGAGCTTGTGTGATACTATATACAAAAACAAAACCAATCAGAATGTATTTCACATCTCTTAATAAAGTCATGGTTTAGTTTACTTGGTTTAAAGTCTGTTGTAATCTGCTGATGAAGCCATTATTTGCATAACTGACAGCCAGCCATCTCCAACATGTCAAGAAATTTTCTGCTTCACTTTTGCCATAAGCTTTGCTTAAACTACATCACTGAATACTGGCATGGTCATCTCTTTACTGGTATTTCCCTCGAGAATTTGTTTTCAATTTTCTTTTTCCTTCCATGCATTTGCTTATTTAAATTTAAATTAGAAAACAGGATGGATTTTCTTGGAGCGCTAAAGGGTAAGATGGTGATGGTTGTGAAAAATAGAGTGGGCTGCTTTTGTGTCATCTTTGGAGCATAAAGTCATGTACTGTCTAGGCATGTCTTTCCTGTAGTGTCTTTTTTTAATTTATTTAAATGTATTCTAAATTGATTCTTCCTTTGTGTTTAATCTGCCACAGAAGGAGTCCTTGTAATTCAAATAAAAGTGTCAGGTTAAGATGCTGCTTGTCAGCTGAGAAAAAAATGTTGGCCTATCACATGCATGTGTACTGGGGACAACTGGATTTTTACCATTCTTTACATTTTTCAGGTTCTTACACTCATTCTTGGAATAGCATTACTACTGATATCCCTGGTAGTGGTGTATTTCACCAATTCAAGTGCTGATGTCTTGTTTCGTAACGGAAACGAACAAGCTACGTGAGGTGTGTACGGAAGACATGGCATGGGTTTTCTTCTTTCGTGCATCTGCCTGCTTTGTGTAGAGACCGAGCTGCTTTTGATATTGTGTTTTGGTAGCTAGCTGTTAGGCCCTTACTGTTGTTCCCATCCACTTCTTAATTTTTTTTTAATAGTTTTCATGGGACTCAAGTTGCTCGGGTGTCTTTTCACCTGTCGGTTGTTTTTTTATCATTAATTGCAGGATGTGATTTTAATCATAGGATTTCCCTCCATAAGCAACATCTCAATGTGCCTTTCAAAAGAAAGACAAATACACAAGAACGACAGACACAAAGTTCATATAGCACATATATGGACACAAACCAAAACACTTCGGCAATCAAATGAATATAGAAATGCATCAGCAGATGTAAACACAAGGCAGAAAATTCTGCACACAGAGCATTCTGGGACAACTCCGTGTACAAAAAAAGATGACTGGCAGACAGTGCAAGTGCGTAAAAGTGAGGGTCAGGCAGCGCATGCAACCGAATAGTGCATGTGAACTCCCAAGTAGTAATGCATGCTCTAACAGCAACTGAGACTTGCTGAGGACATGGCTGCTAGTTCTGGCCCTCCCAACAATAAGTGGCATGACAGCTGTGTCATCAGTCAAGAAAATTTATGAAGCAGTTGTAGAAAAAAGATCAAAGAGTTAAAGCTATGCTGTTGACACACAGATCCAAAAAAGCAAGGCAGCAAGATGACACGGATGTGGCAGTAGAGGCCACTAGTTAATAAAGTCCACAAAAAAAGAAGCAACATGGCGCAGGCACAAAAGAACAATCCAGAAGCCAGCAGGTCCATACTAGAAATACAGATCAGCAGTAGAATCAAATTGTGATGTACGTCTACAAAGAAAGGTGAAGAGAGCCAGAGTGCAGTTAGTCTCTAAAAGGCACATTCCTGATACAGTGTGCAAGCATTCACGTCAGCTTTAATGTTAATAAATATATAATAATGAATAAAATAAATCAATGACCCTCATTTTATGCTAACATGGATGCCCAGTTGATATGGGAAATTGCAAATTCTGCCAACCTGCACTGCCAGACAACAAACAGAAGATTTTGCTGGAAAGGGTTTTTTTCATCCTAGCAGTATTGATATCATTGTCCAAATTTTAAACTGTAAAAAGCACAGCAATACAATTTTAGAGATAAGACTCAACACAACCACAATATTGTTTAAGCAGTTCTATATGCTGTTCTTTCACAATGTGTACCGGGTGTATAGTGGCTTCATTTGTTCTGTGCTTATGTTTTTTTTTCTAATGATATTCCTTCCCCTACCAATCATCCTTCTTCCCATCTTTTTATCTTTCCTTCTTGATTGGCTCTCATCTCAAGGGACCTTTCACATTTCCATATGTATTAAGATCACATCCTGCAATATCCGCTTCAATGCTTGCTCTGTTTGAAGTTTACTGCAAATTAGGAATATGTTGTTTCAGCAACTAACATATGCAACTAACAACAGTACTCCTTATGAAAGTTACTTTTCACACTTCACTGAAGGTATTAATTTTGTTTATCATTTTTAAAACTTTGCTTGGGCAGAATGAAACCATTTGCTGCCTACCCCTGCTCCCCCCCCCCAAATAAAGCTTCTTTTCTTTGGTGGTTAAGATGGAGAGGAAAAGGTTAGTCTCTGAAAGGACAAACATTTGGTACTAAGAGTTGGCTTCTACGATTTTTGCTCAAAACTGATTTAACTGCCATTCATTGTTAAAGTTTTCCAGCACCCTGGATTAATAATGGGACTGGGTTATTAATGTAGCACTGCCTCTGTCCCTTTGTGTGTTTTTCTCCTCAGTTACTTTTTCACTTTGAAGTGACCATTCAAAGTAGCAAATGTTAACCAGAGATGCAGTCCGTTTGCTTAGACCCCTGCATGGCAGGTTGCCTGGTGGTCGATATGATGTAATATGAATGTCACATTCATTTTCATCGTCAGTGTCATTGTTGTCCTCTGTTACCATCTGTCTTTGTTTCTGTAATGTGTATAATTTCTTCCTCCAAATCTTTCCCTGCCCCGACCTTTCTCCAGTTCTTGCACACAATTAATTAATTTGTGCATGAGGTGTCTCTTTTTGGATTCCTTCTCATTCTTTGTTCTCCTCCAGTGTTGAGGTGAGATTTTGCATTCCCTTGCATTCAACTTTTCTGGCTCTCCCCATTCACACTCTTTCTCAATCAATAATCAGTCACACACACACACACACACACACACACACACACACACTGTGTTGAGCAGAAATCCTGTTTGTTGTTTATAAGGATTTATAACTTCTGTGTTTCTCTATGCATGCAGTCATTTTACACGAGCAGTACTGCCTTGTGCTGTTGGAAAAGGTTTCGTCCTGTAAAACTAAAAGCATATTTTATTTTGGATAGCTGGATAAGCTGACAAAGGAGAAAGCATGAACAGGTAGAATGTTGATGTTCATTTTTGTGTACCAGTGCATGTATTTGTTGTTAACTTTCTAATAAATGTTATGGAAGTAACATAATAAGATTATTTTTGGTATACCAGTAGAGATCTTAAATTTAAGTGGAATAATTTATGTTACTTCCTTTGGTGGATTTCACATCCATTTGTATATATTTATCTTTTGTGTTTTTTTCTCTTTTCCTTTTTGCCTTTTTTGGGGGTTGTAAGGGGTGGGTAATAATAGTACTCTGTGCATAGATTATATTAGATATTCTTATAGTGTTGATTAAGAACAATTTATTATAATAAAATGTTAATTTGTATAACGCTCTGTCTCAGTCAAAACGCAAGCTTATTGCGTCAAACAGTATCCACAAAACAGTCACAAAAATCTAGAACGAAGAACGTAAGATGCTGCGTTTCGGCAGTAAAGAGCGATCACTGCAGATTTAACGGTGGCAACTTAAGAAATCAAGGGTTAGTGATATCAGGAGATCAAGAATATATTGAGAAATCATGAAAATGTTAAGAAATGTTAAAGGTGGTCATCACTTCAGCTTATTTACTGCAGCTCAAAGGCTGCTGCCAAAGCAAGTGAAGCATGCCAGAGTGGAATCGAGCCAATAGATCTAATCAGTTCGCGCTTCAAACGAACATTATAAACATTCCAGCTGAAGAGGTGAGCAAATGCAGAAGTAGCATATGTAAATATGAAGATCCAACACTTTCATCCAAATTGAAACATAACAACGCAGAAACAAAATTAAGGAGAGTAGATCTCCTCACCCTGTTTGGCGAAGGGACGTAACTCTCGGATGGTGACACCTGCTATGCAAATGTTTGTCTTTTTTTTTACAGCTTTTACAGTTTTCTCCACCTTCATTGTCTTTCCTTAAGTAGGTCTCCTAGTTATACCATGCTGTCTCCAAACAGGTTGCAGTGGTAGAGGTGAAGGGAAACCCAGTGGTTATGGTAAAACTTTTAGTCATTCCCTGCTTGTATTTAAATGAACTGTTAAAATGAAGGTGCTTGTTGACGCATGAACATTTAGGTGACATTTTCGTCTCCTACATATTTTTATTTAAGGATCTGGTTTGAGATGGAGCCCCTCTCCTGTCAAAATCATTTGTTAATAATAATGTATGTTTTTGTAGTGAATGTACTACTACAATGAACACCATTTTCTGCCCCTCATAATTATTATTATTTTTAACAATATAGCTGGGCCTTAACTTTGCCTAAAAATATAAAAAGCCTGTTGAGTTTTGGTTGCACAACCTTCACTTGTGAAGTGGACCATTGCATGGTTGCTTTGCATTTCAATATTTAGAGCTTATGTCATAGTAATAATAATAATAATAGCAACAATAATAGCAACAATAATAACAGTGGGGCACCAGTCATATAGATGTTGGTCCATTTATAGAAAGGACACCTGGCTGAAATGTACTACAGGTGTATATGGGGTTGTGATGGGATGAGTGTTTGTGAGATCCTGAAAATATTCTGAAAAGTAGAAATGGTCTGACCACTTCCTAACCTCTCAGTTTTGCAGAGGTTTTGTTTGTTTTGTTTCGTGTTTTTTACCCCAGACTTCATTTACTTAACCTGTGCTTTCTTAATGAGAGGAAGGTTTGTGTCATGTTCGTCTTTGGCACAATTTTTGTTTCTAAAGCAGCAGGCTTGTGGTCATAATTACTGCTATAACCCCCAGCTGCCTCAGAGGTGCAGGTGGGGGGAAGTTGTGGAAATTCTGCAAATGTTTTCAAGTAGCAGGATGTGATGGGTGTATGAGATTCTAAACATAATTTCACACACGGTTATTTTGAAGGGAATTTATTTTTTTTTTTTTAAGTCTAGTGATAAATTTTGTACCCTGAAGTGAGTTGCTAAGTTTTGCTACTTGTAATGACTTGTTGGTTGTGGTAATCCTTAATTATTTAAATTATTTAACTTCACTCCCTTTACTGAGTTGGACTGTCTTCCCGATTCTCAGCTTTCTTCCAACACATGCATGCACATACACATTTCTCTTTTTCTTGTTGTTCTACTTGTAATCATCTCTGTCTTCTTTTGCAGCCTGTGGCTGCATGCTTTCTCCTCATATCCTACAACTTCTTTTTTCTTCTTCTTACTTTCTGGGGTTTGGGGTGTTTTTTTGTTGTTCTGCACTTTTTGACAATACAAATTAATCATGTCTATGTCTGTCTAAAATGCTTGATTTCTCAGTCAGACTTTTGCCTTGATATAAGCATCTTGCTTTTTTGAAATATTTGTTAACCCTACCCACCCCACAGCCCCCGCACATACCCCTTGTAATTCCTTTAGTTTTCCCTTTCCCTAAAATCTGGGGGTTTTGACATTTTTTTGCAGGTATTATTGCTTAAATCACTTGTTATCACATTCTTAGCTATCACTTTTTAAAGTAAAAATACTCTTTGGATTTTTCTGTTGCTTGGAGCCTGCTTTGTTTCCATCTATGAACCCCAGCTACTGTTTGATCTGCTGCTGCATGCTTTCTTGCAGATATCTTTAATGTAGCTGTCCTAAAGGTTTCCAGCCTGCCTCTTTTTTTGTATTGTTTTGTTTGGCTTTTTTTCTTGCTTCATCTCATAAAACACTTTGTTCTTTTTTTGCAGACTGTAGTCCTGATGTTTGGTGTCTGCCTAATGCTGGTGTCCTTGCTAGTGGTGTACTTCATCAATGCTCGTGCAGATGTGCTTTTTCTTCGTCAAGGATTATCACGGGAATATCTCTTTAACGAAGAATGATATGTTAATAGGGGAATTTTTATTGTAAAAGATTGGGCAATGTCTTGATTTTAAACTCATTCAAGGTGGAAGCCTTCAGTCAAGGTCCACATCCATAAACATTGATTTAAAAAAAACTATTTTAAAACATAACTGCATTAGGATTAATGATTTATATGATAAAAATGTGAAGTTAAACTGATTTAGATAAGAGGAGGTTTTTTTTTTCCTTGAATGCAGCCTGGCATGCAGAAATATTCTCTGATTCGTAATCACATTGAAAAAGAGGTATCTGTATCTAAAGGGACATCTTCAAAAAGTCATTCAGGTGCAGCATGACATCTAATGCTAGATGACTGAATCATCCCAGTAGAAAATGCACTTAATGGGCATAGATCATACAGATCTGTATGAGTAGTATTAATGTGATTGTCTCCCCTCTTGACCGAGATCCTTGCCCCTGAATACTTGGCTTCTGTTGTAAATAGGGTTGTAAGAAAGCTACTTAAGTTCAGTAACAGTATCCAGAAATAAATTAAAATGAATCGTGAACAGAGGTGGAAAATTTCAAGATTTTTTTGCACTGCTCATTTCCATAGTTACCTGCTGATTCAAATTCTTTAACTTTGATGTTGTTGCCATCAGTTTCCATTAAGTGTCATCTCTATTGTTGTTGCTGTTCCTCTCAGTATCATCAGTATCATGAAATAAGCTCAGGGCATTCATTGTTACTGTCGGTTTCATTGTCAGCTGTATCAAAACTGTCATCAGATTAATTTTGGTCATTAACAGGTCAGGCTGTCAGAGAGTCACTACTGTAGTAATTCTTTTGCTCACATCACATGAAACCAATTGGGTATGTGTAGACCAGGGGTAGGGAACGTTCAGCCCATGGGTCATATAAGGCCTCAAAAATAATTTGGTCTGACCTGGCCAAGGCAGGACTCAGAAAATTTAGGAGCTTTTTTGTTTGTTTTTTTTATATCAATTGTATTAACAACAAATTTTGAGGGACAATCAAGGAATGTCCATTATGGAATAGGACATACATATATATGGGTGTATATATAATAGGACAAGACTTTTTTTCTCATCTGCTGTCCACAGTCCTTATTGTGCTGACAGAAAACAGGAAAAAGTTGCAAAAGTCTTAACACACTGTGGCCAAAATAAGGCTTAATTTTCAAGTTGATAATTTTGTATAGCCCACAAATGTTATACCTATCCAAATGGCTCTCTGAGGAAAAAATTCCCCACCCCTGATGTAGAGCATTGCATGGCAGTCTTTTTCTACAGCTACACCACAAAAGTATTATTGTCATAACCAGAAATTTTGTGGGGTGGGGGGGGAACTAAAGGAAGTAACTTGTAAAGAAATGATTCAGCTTTAAAATCCTGCATTTACTTCCCCTGTAGCACTTAGTCTAACGTTTTTTTTTTTAAATTTGACAAATTTTTCCAGAACACCAGTTGTGGAGCTTAGTGCACTTCTGGCAGTGCAAGCCAGAGCACTTCTGCTGAGGAAAAAAAACCAGCTACACTATGTTATGTATGATCTAGAATGAAATACAAAATGAAACAAGTCCGGATTGGTCCACTGTGTTGCAAGTGGTGCACAAAGTACACACCTTCCTCTTTAAATCTTATGGTCAAACAGAGCTTAATCCTGTTAGCAAAAAGATGGCTGTGAAGATTTATTAATCTGCTTCCGTTTACCACCTCCTGTAGCTATTGTGAAAAAAACTTTGTGATGTAGTCAGTCGTTAGCAGAACTGTCATTTGCCTGAGGAAAACATGTCTGCCTCAAGCATGATGAACTGCCTTGAATGAGTTAAAAATTGAATTTTGTTTTTTACTTTGTGTGTGCATGTGGCTTGAAAAACAGAGGACTGAGTACTTTGTGCAGTAAGAAAGCTGGTGAGCCAAGGCCATTCTTCTCTGGCTTTTTTTTTTATAACTTCTCTCAAGGAAAGCTTCTCTTAGATGTAAAAACCCTGACAGAGAGCAATCCTACACTGTTTCTATATAAATAGCCAAATTTGTTCCATTCCTAAACATCCCTAAGAGCCGTTCGGGCTCTCTTGACCACAAAAGATGTTGATCTCCTTGCTTTCGGGCACATTCCTGCATTGTTTATCCTTATCTTCAAAAAATTGTCTCATGCTCATGCAAGAAACACAACTTATGTAAGTATGGCGTGTGTGGGGTTTTGTGCAAGCCTGAGAGATTTCACTGAAAAGCTGCTGTAAAATAGGGACCACGATGGTGAGGTTTTTAACATGTTTGAAGCAGGGTGTGGTGTGCATTGTGAAAGGGAGGGAAGTTATTGGCTGCTTTAATGTATTGTTCATTCATACTAGTCTCAAAAATGCAAGCATGAAATGGTTCTTTGTGTTGCCAGTTTGTAGCATTAAGTCTCAAGAAAATTATTTTGCTTTTAGATAGGAAAAATACAGAAAGCAAACTTTGTTCCCTAAGGTAGCTGACATTTTCTGTAAACTGATATTGCAATGTTATTAATATTCCCTTCCATGTGTCATTGAAATGCACCATATTTGTAATTTTTCATTTTGATTCATAGAGGAACATTCACTAAGGAAAAACTTACTTAAGTCCCATGAAGCAAATACCTGATTTTATTCCAAGAACTTGTCTTGGATGGAACAAGATGGTCTCTTATCCCATTAGTGTTCATGTGATTCCCTGCGTTCAGTTTCATTCGATTTTCCCTTGAATTAATAATAATCATAATGGAGTCACTTCTTGTATGATGTGAGCTTTTGTTTCCCTTGAGATTACTGCATTGTGTGAACGCCTGGCTACATGTCTGGTTCTTGTAGGAGCGACCTCCAGTACTGAGTTCTCTTGTGCTTCTCGAGATGGTAACTGAGAATGCCTTGCCACATTAGTAATTAGTATTAATACATGGTGTGGAAGCACTTAATAGTCTTTAAAATAAAATGTGTTTGTCATTTATTAGAAGTTTGTTGATTTTGATTGCTTTAAAGTCATTTAACATTACTGCAGATTAATTAAGCGAAGATTGTGTCATTGATGACTTTTATTATTATTAGGTTCTGGCTGCATCACCCGTTTCTTTCAGCATTTTGTTAAGTTTGTGCAGGTCAGCATATTTTCTGTGCTGTTTTCAAATTTTGATTGTATTTATTCCCAAGGTTCTGTACATTAACATGTAGCAGATGATGATTTGACCAGATTCATGACTGTGTGAATGCATTTGCAGGTTTGTTGATGCACATGTGTGCGTGCACATGCTTACATATATATATATATATAAGTACAAATGGAGTGCACATGCATGTACATTTATGTAGAGGTGGTTGCATATGTATAATTGTATGTAGTTTGTGGTTGTAAGTTGGTGCATTATGCATGTCAGTGTTGGCTTTGTATACCATGAAGCTTTTTTTTTTTTTTGAAAGGGGAGGGGAGATATTGTCTGCAGCTAAACTACTGAATGAACACTTCTCAAGCTAAAATTTTTTTTCTGTGGAAATGTACTGGTTGTACAATTGCTTTGTGGTTTTCATGGGCCACAAAAATGAAAATAAAGACGACAAAATATTTTGTGTCTCTGTGTGTCGGATAGAGTAAAGTGTTGAGGTTGAGCAGTTAAAATATTTTATTGGAACCAAAATAGTGTAGTTACATTTTTCAGCTTACTTGAACAGTTTTAGGTATATTATGAGTGCAATGATTTATTTGACAAATTTTACAACTTTATTTCACTCCCCAAGTTAAATGTGCAAGTGGCAGCTTGTGTAAGATTTTCTGAAATATAGCCAAGCATAAACGAATGGGAGAGGAGACAAATGCACATTCACATCGTGAACACCAAGCTGCACACATCTTTGCACAGGCGTACAGAATCTCCAACACACCTTGAAAAAGTTACACACATCTTACCTGGCGTACACCAACTTGTGAAGATCTCAGATATGTACACCATTTCAGAGAGTTTCTGACAAATGTGCATCGTTTCATATGTACATTTACATCGAAAACCCACCTTAACATCCTTCAACATGTACATCATCTCAGGTGCACACCTTTCACAACTGCAGCAAAAGAAGCGGAACAGGTGTAACTCCCGATATATTTATTTCTATGCCATGTTGGATATGCTAAAGTGGATGCACGAAAAACAACGGTGGACAATAAATTGTGTTTAGGGCATGTGTGTGTGTGTGTGAGCGTGTAGGTATGTTGTGACACCCTCACCTTCAGTGCTGTGAGGGCTACAAACAGCTTTTTTTTTCACTTTCCAGTAACGTTGACAACACAACCACGGTCAATACCACTGACAGAAGTGCCAGTGGGGCATTTTTAAAAATTTAAATAAAAAAATGAAATTGTCAAAAAGTCAAACATGTTGCCATGTTAGAGGCACGCAGGGGAGGATTGTGTCCAAACGAGATACAAGAATATCAACTCTGTAATGTACTGTTGTAGTACAAAGGTACCAAAGACTCAGAGTTGTGTACAAATGATAGGGCAAGGTCCACAAAGTCCTGGAGATTGCAAACATCCCTGTACCTCAGAGCCTCCTTTGGAAGCAAAGTTCATGGCATGAGGAATTGGAATTCCCCTTGCAAATCTTTTCATGCACAGCACACACTGACATAAGCACACCAGGCATGTAAAACCAAATTACACAAAAGCTTGTTTACTAGTATGCAACTGTGCATCACACATAACCACCTGTACACTTATTCCCCTAATGAGTTAAGATTTTAATTCTTTAAGAACACCGTGAAAGGTTGTGAGGAAATTTCAACCTGAACCATATTGTAGTGAATTCTGACCATCGAAGAAAAACAGACATATCCACACATATTGCACATTCAAGTTGCACTCAACAGTACATTTACCTGGACGGTTAACTCTACCCAAGTTTGTTTTATGGAGCCAGTACTAGTGACAGTACCACGAGTTGTTTTTTTTTTTTTTTTTTCAAACTGTGAAGGCTGGGTAGGGGTGAAGCTAGCAAGGCCATGTGACAGAATGGTTATATAATGAGGAGTGAAGGAGAACACTGAAAGGATATGTATGTTTGATCCTGAATATCATATTCCAACCAACAGAGTAATAACTGCTGTCCTAGAGACACATACAAAGACATAAAAATCAGTAGTGTGAGATTTTCTAGGTAGCCATAAGCATCCTTAAAGCAAAATAATCTGTTGCCACCAAAATGTTCTTGTGGGTAAGCTGAATTGATAATATTCTATACTTGGGTCTATACTTCTATACTCTTTTCCTTAAGGATACTTGCAAAATAATAAATACTAACCTCAGTATCGCGTAAAAGTCAATGTCAATGCTAAAATCTGCTGGGAAAGGAAAGAGAAAGGGGACAGAAACAGATCACAATGGTCAGAGTTTTCACAGTCTGGGGTCAGTCGATGAAACGATAGCAGCCTGGGTCTGGGGCTTGCAACATTAGTGGACAATTTCAAATGGTTACTAAATGGTGGTTTGTTACTTCTCAATTTAAAATAATAACATGGACTAAGAGAAGCCTGATAAACATTTGAAAAATATCTCTTCGCAATAAAGTGGCATGACTGCATGCAGGATCATTTTTCACACACCAACAGTTCGATGCATGTTGGCTTCACAAGTGTAACTTTACAAAATAAACATGCCCCATTCATGTTTTTTCCAAGAAACAAAATCATTCCATTCATTCATGCACTTTATGATCAGGTATTCTATCACTCATCACTTTCTATAACTATATCTGCATTCATATATCTACAGGTGTAAGAACTCATGCACCTCTGCCCTTCTGTGCTCCACGATGCACAGTCCATGAAATCTGCTTCCAAAAAAGTTCCCACAGGCAAAGATGAGCACAAATGTAAAATAATCACTGAATTGCTAATTATCAATCTCAAAAACTATGTGGACACAAATTTCATAAAGGGGAGCAATGCAACAAGATGACATTACACAAGATGGCACGAATATTGTCATATTCCTTCCATTAACAGCAAAGTTTTCTGTTAATTAGATGAGGTCAATCCTCGTCTGACAAAAAAATGGCTTTCTGAAAAAAGATCTGTGTTAGGTGTTTTTCATTTTTTCCTTCTTCACATCTCACTAGAACAATGCAAAATAATATACCTCTACTGAGCACACCAAAAATTTGTTTTGCCTTAGGAAGTTAATTTCAAGAAAAAAATGCAATGGCTGTTGGCACCACAAACTGTACATAAAACTCACGAAAAGTAGCAGACAGCTCAACAGGCCTGAGAACCATTGTTTTCAGGGTGGAGACCATGAACAAAATTTTATCCAAGTTTTGTATTTCCTCCATACTCATGGAGGACAATTTAAAACACTATGAAGAAATAGAGAAAAATGCCAAATTCAGACAAAATAATCCTTCACCATTCTGGACCAAGTGTGTACAAGATCCACTCTAAACACTAGACCAAGATGTGACAAAAACATTTTTAAAATGTTTTTGTAAACAAGTTCCCAGAAGGAATGGATTGAACCTTTACGAAAATTACACAAAGAGTAAAAAAAATCATTTAAACATCATTAAATGCAGTTCTTCTGAAGTAAGCAATGCACAGTGCTTTTAACAAAAGGTTCTTCGTTCTCTTAACTTAGGTATGATTGCATGCAGTGAGGATGGGAAACGACAAATATACGTGCACCCATTAACATGTCAATCTGATGTTTTTTGAGACAGCTCTGAATAATCCACATGACAGAATTTGTATGCTGTGAGAAAAATTTGATGCATTTTTAATATTTACTTCCATGATATTTATCATGCAGATTTTTAAATAGTGTTCATTTTCACGGAGTGTCTCATTTAAATCCACTCATTAAGTGCACTACATGCTGTGGTGTAGGATAAAGCACAAACCAGCTGTCAACATTCATTTTCCACCTTCTAAGAACTCTTTTCTTGGTAGGCCATACACTACTAGTTAGTGTCAATACCATAGACTGTAACAGTTTGATCTCTTGTGTGTATTGTTCTACAGTAGTGCAACATGTATACCAGTACTCTGTGTGCATGTCAAAAATGAGCAATCGTGTGCCTTGTTGTGTTCTTATCTCTATTTCTGTCTGGATATGCATTTCCTCTTGGGATATGGTGCTATATAAGTGAAATTATTATTATTAAAACAGGTAGCAGATATTTAAAAGAGAAAGTGCAGAAACCCTATCTACAGAAAAAAATGCAGGTAACAATGTCCAAAACGAACTGGTGAAGGTAACGTATGTCCAAAACAAATTGGGGGTCAATGCTAGGTTTAGAAGAACTAGAGACAGGCAACTGTCTACAAGATGTTTTGATGTCAAGATGTCTAGAACAAGATGGGAAAGGCAACACTGGGTTCAGAACAAACTAACACAGACAGCATATGCCAAAGAAAATACACCTAACTTATATTAGGCGAAAATAACCTACTTTTAACAAACTGCAATTTTCAATCCACAAAGGATAAAGTGAGAAGTTCACCATGGTCCCACCAAAACTAAAATCTGTTTAACATGTCTTTTTTGAAAAAAACCTTCAAAAAGATACTTCAACTTCTGCTCAGAGCTTTTGCCTCATACCCATGGATACAAACAAAATAAAATGTAGACAATTTATAAATGATGTAAGACAACAGTTTTGTCAAAGACTGGTATCAACAAACAGGTTAACTATTTGCAGATAGAATAAGCATTCATACAAAAATTTTAAGGCCCATTAAAAGCTCTCAACAAAGGGATGCAAACAAAATGAAATGTAGAGTTAACTTCTGAATGACACAAAAACAACAGCTTTGTCAGCAACTGCAATTATCAAAACAGGTTAACTATTTGCAGAAGGAATAAGCCCTTCATAAAAATATTAAAGGCCCATTAAAGCCTCATAATGCAGTGCAAAACAACCCATAATTACATTATGGGCCACAAAACCTGAAATATACAACATTTCAATCACTTGATCATGCCCACGTCAATATGTTCAGTCAAATCTATGTGTACTTGGAAAGATCAGCACAATAATCAATGATACTGCAGCATGACCTCCCATTTAGACAAAAGTAACCAAAAAAAAAAAAATTAAAGTATGAGTTTTTTCTTAAGATTCTGATGAAGGACAAAATTTTCAGTGATAAAATGTGTTTTCTTCTTTTAAAAATGATAATTATCTTTAGTGGTTGTCAGAACTATGTATGCAAACACAAAAGTACAGAAATTTCCATTGAAGAGCATGCCAATAGTATCCTGAGCTGTACGAAAGAACCTTTAATGGACCTTTCACAAAAAAAAAAAGTTCATGAGGTATTATAACTTGCTTAAAGGAGTCAGGTTTGCTAAGAAAACAGACTTAAATCACGTACCATTCAGCCCAGTTTTTCATCAAACTTTTCTTTACCCTGTTGAAACATTTACTCAACTGTTGAAGCCTGTCATTGAAAAAATATCCATTCTCACTTTTAACATCATTCTTACCATCTTGATCTACCTGAGAAGTCTGATACAGTAAAAGTTAACTTGCAGTATAAATCAACCATCGAAGGCAAATTTTTCCCAAATGACTCTACAAAACTGATAAGCGATTTTGTCTTCCTGTGGAAAAGTCATAACATTTTCCACAGCCAAATTATTCTGTCTACAAACTAAACTGAACATGCACCTCCTGCACAGCTGGATCACCTTTACAAATATCTTTTCTCACCAATGAACACAACTGTTTGCAAAGAGAAACTAATTTTTTTCTGCTTCCAAAATCTAGTTGCACACAATCTAAATTTCTTTGAATGGTTTGAAGTTTTTCCAAAATGAAAATGTAAATGAAATTTTAATTCCCTTTCACCTGAGATGACTGATGATGACAAACAGTGATTTTCCACTCTGAGCTGTCTGTATCTGCTATCAAACTTGAGCTAAAAGTCTTTAGAGCTCGCTACAAACCATGCTGTAGCTACCTGCACAACGATACAAGAAGCTCAAGGCACGTGTGTGCATGTGTGTGTGTGTGTGCATGAATGCCTGTGCATGTGTGTAGTTTAATTTGATTCTGACAACCTGTTGGGGATGAGTACTACCATTGCAAGTTTGTGCATCGATCAAGAAATTTGATTACAGACTTTTTTATGACAAGAGGCAGCAATTGAGCTACTGAAACCATCACAATATATAAACAAGCAGAAAACAGCTTCATTATATTTATCATTACTATAGATCCAGCAACCGCTTGCGGAGTAAAACATGACATGCAAATATTAAACTCCTCAAGCTTGCTGGAAAAAAAACTGCCATTTACTCTTACAGAAACAATCACAAACAGCAAAATTTCTTCAAATTAAACATTTATACATGCTTCCTTTTTTTAAACAAAATATGGAAACATATGCAAAGATAAAAATTACATTGTTTAAAACCCAAATGAAAATAAGAAAAATAAGAAATATTCCCTCTGTACTTCTCTTAGTCAAAGGAAAATGCACACGATACATCTGTACATCCTTTATACAAAAGTTATATATCACGAAGTGCCATTTAGATGTTGAGGGGGGAATCAATATTTTACAAACTTATGTACAAAATATTTGCAGGATAAATTTATGCTTTCCAGCATGTGTTTTACACAGAAATAACCAGTAGAAGCTCTGGCTGTAACACTTATAGTTCACATTTTGTGGTTATGATTTCAACACAGATAAGTATGGAAAAAACTATGAACAGCTTATGTGTGTGTATATATATATTGCCTTTCTGCGAAAATAGATCTGTTGTCATACCTTTTGGATACTTTGTGAACACATTAAACTCCATGTTGTTTGCTA
The DNA here is from genome assembly GCA_004794655.1 of Marisa cornuarietis. NCBI lineage: Eukaryota > Metazoa > Mollusca > Gastropoda > Architaenioglossa > Ampullariidae > Marisa > Marisa cornuarietis. The sequence continues at coordinate 543,893 of SMMW01000521.1, forward strand.
AACAGATGTACTTCACAAGCGGAATTAGGAGTAGGCTATCACCTTGTGTTTCATGTGTTATAAGACCTTTTACAATATGCCCAGCATTCTACCTCTTCATTGACTAATAAGAGGAGACAACCATGTTGATGCTGTAATCGATGCAGTCTCGCACAGTGATCCCCCAAAGCAAAATTTTGCTCAAAGTACAATCATACGGAGAAGGCAGTCGACAAAGTGAGTATCCATAAAAGTAAATGATGGCACATAAGAAAAAGTTTACTATAGACTGCAGAACCCAAAAAACAAAAAAATATGTAACAGAGCATGGTCATATGATAATATGAGCTCTTCCAAAGCCAGGTGATGATGATGATGGCATGGTCTGAGTGCACTATAGAAACTAGTATTCTCACTATATGAGTTTCTAAAATATTTTATAGAATCTTCGGATTCTTAACTGTATATCCCCAGGGAGTTAAAAAAGAATATGCTCATTCAGAGTAAGCTTACGGAAACCATAAAACTTAATAATAAAATTAACGATTGTGAACAAATTTTTCCCCATCTCACAATCAACCAATCTGAAATTTCACATTTAATGGCAGCTTCCTACTGCAATCCTATTTCTTGTAACTTGAAACAAATCTACTCAACCTTGGTGCCCTCTCCATGTGGCAGTAAACTACAACTAGTATAGATAGGTTCCGACAGATCAAAAATAGAATTATTTTCTTCTCTATGTTGCACACACAAGCCCATTCTGTCATGATATCAAAGAACCAAAACTGCATTTTATTTTTGTTTGCCCAGCATAGTTTCCAAGAGAAATTCATACCCATTAAGTTTCATAGATGGCCATCTAGTTTCACTATCCTTTTTTGAGGCATTTCCAATTCTAAAAAGTATGTTCTACTGGTTTGTAAGATATAGTGTGATAATGTATATGTTGTCAGATGGTATATCTATTTATTGGTGTTTCTTTCTACTCATGGCTTAAGAGCTTGTCTCTTTATGCACCTGTAAAACCGCCTACCCCTTGAAATGGGCTGATGGCCTAATCAATGAGTTCTTTCTTCTTCACACACACACACACACAAAGAAAGAAAACAATAAAACTAAAGTACTAAAATTTCTGGTATTTGCCAGCAATCTACAAATCATCTTTGCATTTCTAACGGAACACTTTCAGGTCTACAAATTGAAATCTTTCCTTATGACTTACATTTTTTTTCTTCAGATTGTTCACATTAAAGTTCACTGCTCAGATGGAGTGCATTGCCCCAAAAAATCAGAAAGTAAAATAACATAACGCTGTGTATAACTAGATTTTCTCATCTTCAAAAGTTCCGAGGAACCAAAATGTTGGAACCAAAGGATGTTTCAGTCAGTCCCAAGTGTTAAGCTGGGTGATTTATTTACAGTAAAAAAAATCACATTGTGTGCCTTAGTGTGTAAGTTTGTATGCAAGAGGTTGACAGTATAAAGAAAATTAAAGTCTTCTTCAGGTGCCATCCGTTTCCTCAATACCTTGATAAAACTATTTGTAGCTGCCAGAATTCAAATAAACACCAGTTTTGGAAGAAAGAAATGTAGAATATTTGGAGGCTTGTTTTTCATTTTCAGGAGCACATAAAAGATTCAGGTACACCTTCAAACATGGAGATTCTCTGGAAAATACATTCAGTAGTGATGTAGCTCTGTCCCACATATCTGCGTGATCAGTTTAAAAATTTGGTTACAATTTATATAATAAAGACACATAACAGATAATACGCCCTTTTACCGAAAGACTTATTTTAACACATTTTGCTATCTGCAGTTTAGAACTCCATGGCACTTTGTGCTGTCATGACTATGTGATATTCTGTAGCCTTAAGTGGGCAGGCCATTAGAAATTTTTCTTCACAAAAAAGGTGCACCAGTAAACGTTCCAGAAACAAGCTTTTTAAAAAAGAAAAAAAAAGTCACTCTCACCGGATTCTTTTCTAGTAGGGCAGCCTCTGTTTTCTTTTGCTGCAGACAAATGGTGCAGTGATCACAAGCCATTTCTGTAACTTTCAATGAACTGCATTAGATACTTACCAGCGTTAGATAAATACCAGCTGGGTGCCTAAAGCACTGGAAGCAGGTGTGGCAAGACACCTGGCCTCGCAGCCAGATTACCAAAATCCGTATTTTTATCACATAGTATGATAAAATTCTTATCCACAAAAACATTTCCTTTGATGTTCTGCTCAGAGATGGAAGAAGCAAGTAAACAGTATATTAGTTCTTACAGGCTTCCACGGCTTGTTGGAATGTTGGAATTCACAGTTAACAGGCTCTCTGAAAATTTGTTTGCAAGTGGTTGATATATATATATAGCAGTCCCAGAGAAGACTATGCCAGCTGAATAATCTTCCGCAAATGCTTAGCAAAATCACAGGAGACCCATGATAATATTTACTAGACATTCTCACACAACACTGCTAACAAGAGTGGGAAATTGTCATTATCTCTGCAAGAAACAGGGTTTGTTCGAGATCCACTTTCGCACTTGTTGAGGAAGGGAGGAAGGGGGGAGGGTAGGCTAAGAGACCAGTTACTCTCAATTCATCACCTGCTTTATAGCTTCTACTCTTTTCACAAAACACACACACACACAAGAGCACACACACTTCTCCTCATCTGTTCCACACTAACCCTTGCAAAATGAAGGGTGGGGGGGCAAAAAAAAAACCCACTAAAGACAGAACATCAATTCAGATTCTGTGTACTGATCCAACACCCATGGATGACAGTTTATGCAGAGCATTACACAGAAACTATACCCCCTTAAGTGACCTGACAAATCCAGTGGACGCTGTCCCATTGCACTAAAAATATTGCCAAAGTCCACAATATGTACATCTTTACACATCTTGCGTGGTCACTCTCCAAACCAAAGATAATGCAAGTTTTCTCAGCATCTATCAGAGTATACCAGTGCTTACTTTACACACAAGTTCTGTGTTGTTAAAAAAAAAATTTACATGACAAGGGGAAACATTTTTCACAGATATCTGTTTTGGTGGTAGTGACAAGAGCGCTTTCTATCCCTGGAGAAAACAGGAAGGACCAGCTTGCACAGCGGACACACCAACAGTAAATTAATGTCATCCGACATTTCCAGCTGCTTGTTGTTAATGCTATGTACAACAGTCAACATCCAGACAGGGCTGAGAAAGAGCTGTAATCCTTACAAAGCTATTAATCACAGCCTTCAAGTAGTTCATAGTCGTACCTCTTTATTTTCTTCTTCATTTTTTTTTGGCAACAATGTACATGAAGATTGATTCACAATGAACAACCAGCTGAATACAATAGATCAGGGTCTTTCTCTCTCCCTCTCTCACTCGCTTTGCATAGCCTTTCAAAAATAGTATTATTCCTCTTGTCCTTTCTCTACACTCATTTCGTCAAATCTCAGTCTTTTCTTGAATGCACTTGTAGATGACGTAAGCTTTTGATTGAAGTAAATTACAAGAACAACACTGACACACACCTACTCTGAATAGTGTTCATAATAATGTGTCTCCTAAAAATAAGCAGTTTTTCTCTTTTTAAAAAAAAAAGTAGACAAACTTATTTTGAAAATGAAACATGCAACAAATAAAATATGAGCAGCTGCATGCAAATGGATTTTCGTAACAGACATGCAAAAGGTGCAGGCAGATGTGCACTTATAAACACACACACACACAGAGACCCACCCACACACACATAGAGACACACATACACACGTGTCTATAAACATTCCCATACACAGAGCTCAAGAAAAAGTAACATCAATAATTATACAAATATGTATTACAGATCCATTGAAGTTCAGAACAATACTTTTTTAATTTCAAACAATATTTAACAAGAAACGATACAAATTTCTGGCCCAACATTTGTAGCAACCATCTCATTTACATAAACTTTTACTTGCTGAAATATTAAAACCCATAAAACAACACTTTTCAGCAGAGAGTACATGCTATACGTCTAAACAATATCCTACTTTAAAACATGAAACACTCATTAACAAATCATATCCAAAATATGATTTATATCAACAGCAAATAAATTTTGCCACAGGGTTCAAGAGAATGAAGAATGAAAGCATTCAGAAAACCATTTTTGCCCAAAATGTTTCAAATCAAACAGAAACAAATGAAAACACAGCCAAGGGAAGCGAACCATAAATGGTCAACTAAAACCAAACCATACTAACATGCACCACAAGGGAGACAACGACACGTACCCCTCCCAACTGGCCACTCACCTGCACTTGTTGACGAGCATACAAGTGAAAAAAAGAAACATCTGCACTTGTTGATGAGTAAACAGGTGAGAAAAAGAAAAACCTGATAAACATCTTGTGGAAAGAAGGCTGTGGGAGACATACTGCTCACAAAATAAGCACAAGACCATACCTTTAAGTTCTGGTTATACCAGCTGAAATGCACAATTAAATACATACATTATCATGTGCATTTGCCAGCCACTTTACAAGGTATCTATTTTTTTCAGAAGCATGAATGAACATAAGTGGGCTTTCTATTCCTTTTCTCACTGTGTGCAGGCACGTGCATATACATACACATGCGTACATACGCTTTATCTTATGCGAAATGTATTTGAACTGTGAATTGAATGATTGTATATGAAGACTGTATATACTGTGATATACTGCAGAAAATGGAGGAGCCCATTTAGTTGGAGTCTGTCTGATCTTGCATTAACAATGCAGTTTCTATGACTCTCTCATACTTAGAGTCAGTCTTTCTAACACTCAAACATTTTTTCACTTCCTTGCTCAAAAACAGAAGAAAATGATGTGCAGTCCACTTATCATCCAAAAAGGATGCTTTTTCTTTCACAGCATATAATCCCCTGGAACACCACATTCATGTCCTTACAAAGAGCATTTCAACACTGAACATCCCTAGAGAAACAACAACAACTAGTTAGTGCCGAGTAAATGTGCCCTTCAAATTACATCTTTTTTTCCATCAACAAATGATTTTCGTTAAACCAACAAAACTGCTGACAACATCAACATTTAAATTCAATGTGAATTTATATAAGCTGTTCACTAATGAGGCCAGTAAGCATATATCTATGATCAGTTTTGAGGGAATCTTTAACAACACTTAAACGCTTGACATAAGTGTAGAACACAAAATAAAAATGCTGTGCTAGCATCTTCCTTCCCCAAGGTGACCTCCGATCAACAATTAAAAACCAAAACAGGGACAAACATGTCATTAACTAACAAGCCAGCAAATACAGTTGCAGAATTACCAGGAAAACTCTTCACAAGGGGAGTTCTACACAAGGCTGTCACAGACATACAAAGAACTAATTTCATTTTAGCAGTTTCTATGTGAACAGAAATAATCTGAAAAAAAGAGCATGCAGATGGGGAGGTAATTTTGAAGGAACACTTGCGTACATACACACATCCTCTCTTCCTCACTAGCTATATTTTAAGCTCTCTAGCTCTCTCTGGCCGACACTCACACACACACACACACAAAACAGCAACAATCATTGCCTCCATTTGTGTGAAAGGTACACATCCAGGCATACAATGAAATCTGTCAAAAGACAAATTTGTAACCCTCCATGCTCTGTCAAAGTGTTCTTACGGGCACCGAGATGTTTATAGTTGACAGCTGTGCTGAAACATGTACACCCAATGATGTGGCGAAGGAAAACATCAAACTAACAGTGACAATGTTGTTTTCTGATGCCTACTCCAAACCAATCAACAACACTTAGAAAAGAATCTGCTTCTGCGATTGATTTCTTCCCTGTGTGCAGTCCCTTCTCACAAGTAAGCACAGACAATCCAGTCATGAAAATGAAGAATCCTTCGTGTGTAGGTTTTACAGGATTTCAACACCTACTCCCAGAATAAAAAATAGCAAATTTTCATGACGTCTGGTGCACAGATGCAGGAGGGAGCATCTCCCCACGCCCTGAACTCACCATCGTCTGCTGCGCCCCCTTCCCACTCATCTGACCAGCAGATGGGGATGGTGTGTAAGAATCTGTGGCAGTGGAATTTCTAGGTGAGGAAGAGGAACCGTCCATTCCCACCGGCCCTCCACCGGTCGATGTGGAACCACCACCAGCAACCGAGCTTGAGCTTAGCTGGCTATCTTCCATCTCTCTCACCGTCTGCATTGACATGGCCATCATTTTTTGCCGCACTTCGCGGATCTTTAGTTGTAGGCACATTTTGTTGGGAAAGATGTCACTGTGCTTGGCCTGGAAGGCCAGCGTAGCTGGAGCTGTGATGGATAGTAAAATATTTCAGGATGCATGTGTGTGTGTGTGAGTGAAAGAGACAGACAGAGAAAGGGAGTGAGAGATGTGGCAGTTGCACATTATTAATAAAGCATGCATATTACGCACATGATCCACAATTTGTACACACAAAACAAATTTATCTACAGTAAGTCTAAAAATAGAAGATTTATTTCTTGCTGGTTCATTCTGTGAGCATTTACATATACAGGCATAAAAATAAACACACACACAGATATCAATTTAAACTTACTGGTGGGATAAAGCCCCTGTTCCTCGAACAGTTGCATGACTAGCTGCCTGCGCTGGTCAAGTATTCGTCGAGTGGAGAAAGTTCCAGGCGAGCTGGGTGTTTTAGGTGTGCGTGGAGAATTTAAGTCTCCATCCCCAAAATCTAAAAAGACAAGCAGTCAGAGACAAATTACAAAAATGGTTAACCTGAACAGTGACTGCATCTCACCAACAGTGCAGCCTCTGCATATATATATATGTGTGTGTGAATGCTCATGAGCATCAGAGCACATTATTGATCTACCATGACAAATAAAACTCAGTATCATCTTGCAATGAACAAACAACTATAACATAAAAACTGTTGAGACGTATCTCCGGATCTCACACAAAGAACATAAAACCAACGACTTTGTAAGAAACAAGATTGCCACACTCGTAGGACACCAGGAACCTCTACTATCAACAGTCAAGCAACGTAAGCTGGTCTTCTTTAGCCATGTGACCCGGCACGACACCTTGTCGAAGACTATCCTTCAAGGCACCTTGGAGGGTGGCCGACGCCGAGGTGGCCAGAGAAAGAACTGACATACGAACGTCAAAGACTGGACTGGTCGTCCTGTACAGGACCTGCTCACTATCGGCCACAATAGGCAAGAGTAGCGGGCCCTGTCAGCTGCCGCGTCTATCTATGTGCTCCCCCCAACGCCAAGTGCCAGGCAAGGGACGACTGACTGACTGAGACGTATCATTGTACAGGTTTTGTGCTTTATCTTGTGCAAACAAAGCAAATGGGAATGGGAAAGGGGGGTTCACAATTGGTGGTGGTCCAAATGTTACCTTTTGCCGACAAAGCACCCTTGAACTCCTCATTGATATTCTCCAGGCTGAAAGAGCTTCCAAAGAACCGTGTGTCCTCAAACATCCCACTGCGTGGTGTCTTTGGCGTTGTTGTTTCTGATTCACTGGAGAATTTGCTTTCTGCGTCAGGGTTGTCCTTCACTGATTATTTCACAGAAAGATAATGCATGCTTTTTGAAAAGATTTACTAGTTTTGTAAGTATATGGCTGTTTGTGAAGAAAGATAACTACTCACTATGCAAAGAAGACAGCACTGTGAAGATGGACATGACACTTAGTCAAGCTAGTCCCCTACTAAGCAAATCTGGCATTTCACATTGATAGGTACTGGAAAGATGGCTAACATGGTGAAGCCACTTTTTTTCTTTCTTTTTTTTTAATGAATGCCAACCCAGTAAACCTAGTTATTTATTCACTCACACAACAAAACTAGTCTTTAGTTTAATGCAGTGACCACAACCCCCAAACAAAATAACCATATTTTTAGGATCATCAAGTTCAGACACTAACACTGTCTGGAGAAGACAAAAGGAAAACAACAAATGATGATGATGATGAAAACGAAAGGAAAAAGAAGAGAAGGGGTGATGGAAGGAAGAAATAAAAGGGAAAAAAATGATGTGGAAAACTGATGACAAGGCAAGAGAGAGAGAAAAAAGAGCAAGGGAAAAAAAAGTGAAGAAAGAAATGTTTGCTTTGTTTTGCTGACACAGAAAGGCAAAATCAGTTCACCTAAATTGGAGACCTGCTTCTTTTTCTTCTTGTATGTGTTGAGAATAGCTCGTGGACTTTGAGGAAGTGGTGTGCTTGTCTCATTATCCTCAGGGACAAACTTAGGAAGACATTCAAACTGTCGCTCAAAATCCACTTGCTCCAGAACCCTGCAGGACACAATCTTAATAGTCTTTCAATGTTGTCTTCTCTCCCTTTAACCCTATGATGAGCAAACAACTTGAATGACAATAATGCAATATGACCATTAATAAAAACAGATGCGTGAGTGGCACATTTGCAAGCATAGAACATAGGGAATAAAATGAAAGCTTTGTATCTATGCCCATGTCTGTGATCCCTACAAGCTTTGCAAGTACAAAGCATGCACACCTATAAGATTCTACCCCTCCCAGTTGCCAAATAACCAAAGCTGATGTGAAGAAATGGACCCACCTGTTCATGCCATCGTCTTTAACCTTTTTGAAAATACTCTTGCGGGGGCTGTTGACAGCAGAACTGGGGGCAGAGCTAGCACTGCAGCCTGGAGACGGAAGAGCAGACTGCAGGACCTGAGGGGGGACCATCAGCGGAGGTGGCTTGTGCTTGGCTTTTGATGGCTAAGAAAAATTATGTCCATTGTTAGATTTTCCAGATTTTAAATTTTTTTTAAATTTCAAATGAACTAAAACTACATTTAAATACAAATTAAATATTTAAGTTTTCAAACCCATGACTCTCTCTGTCTCACTCACCTCATTCTTATCTCTCTCTACAAACCTCAGTTGATTTCTTAAATATGAAGCAAACATTGCATATGAAGCTGAATTATAAACAGGTCTTCTTCAACAAACAAATTAATCAGTGGCAAGGCAACACTGATATTTGAAATTCACCAGCATCACCAGGTTTTTCTAATCAGTTCTACAATTTTCTCTCCAGTTCTTCCTCAGCACCCAACCATGTCTTCCCCTGAAAAAAAATCATGCAGTTTTCACCTGGTGACTCCCTCCGTTAGCAGCAGCCAGTGCTGTAGACCCGGTCCTCTCCTCATCCATGCCATGGTCAGATGCTGGAAAGGAAAATGTCACATCCCTCTTTGGGATCTCTCGCTTTTCCTCCTCATCCTCCAGGTCTGGAAGGTCCATGCGCACAGTCTTCTTCTCTTTTCTCGGGGGTGTCATCCTCCTGTCACTCTCTCCAAACTTCTTCCCCCCGCTGATGTTGTTATTGCTGGTGGTGCTGTTGTTGTTGTTAGTGGTGGTGGTGGTGATTATGCTGGGTGTTGGAGGCTTGCTGAGAGGTCTTTGATCAAAATCAGATGTGATTTGCTGCGCCAGAGGAGATGGTGGCAGTGGGTGTCGAGGAGCATCTCCCAGGTGTCTGGGAACTGGAGATGGTAGATCACCCAGCACTTGGTGAGGCTGAGGTGAAGACGCTGCAAGGCTGGAAGCCATGACAGGCAGGCGATGATGCAGCTGGGAAGAATTGGGAGATGGGGCTTGAGGGGAATGGTGGTGGCTTGCTCCAGGGGATGGAACTGGCGAGATAGTGTTTGGGGAGGGCGTGGGACGAGGAGATCCAACAGATGGGCGAGATCGCTGAGCTGCAAAAAATAAAACATTTTACAGTGCTGACACACTGAGTGCATGAAAACCTTTAAGCATGATACACAACATGTCCATTTTCCCATCAACAATCCGGGCTAAATAATCTGAAAAGATATAAAAGTCTGTAATGAGTAAACCTTCAGCAAATGAACAAATGTCTGTGAACCTGGGAAATAGTCCAACAACTCTTGTATACTTCTTTGACTGCTGCAGTGCTACATTTGTGTATACTTCTTTGTATACTTTGTTGCGGCACTACATTTGCATATAATTCTTTGTATACTTCTTGGACTGCTGTGGTACTACATTTGTGGAAATGCTTCCTGCCTTTTAAGCCTTCCTACATTCAGAGCAGTATCTCAATATGCAGTTTATAACAAATATCACATATTATCTCCCAAAATATGGGCAAGTTAATCATAAGGCCCATCAGAAGAGTAAATGAGTGTGCAAAAGTACAATACATATATTTAAGTAATAGAAATATATAATAATAATAATAGTTAAGATTTTTATAGCGCATATTCACACTCATAGAGAGCATGCTCTTAGCGCTTAAAACGAGGAAGAGACGTGGACTAAGTAGATACAGAACAAAGGGGACAAAAGAAAACAACAGTACTGACGAAGAAACAGAAAACAAAAGGCATCAAGTAACAGGAACAGAGAAATATAGTGATTCTGCCGAGAAAGATGGGTAAAGTAGCAAGAGGGAAGGGGGGGGGGGGTAAGAAGGACGAGCATTGTGGACTGTGTTAGGAGTAATGCTCAAGGAAGAGGTGCGTTTTCAGTGCAGATTTGAAAGATTCAATTGTAGGAAGGTGGCGGACATGGAAAGGAAGAGAGTTCCATTGTTTTGCAGCACAGTAGCCAAAAGTCCTGTGACCATATGTTGTTGTTCTGGTGACAGGAACAGTTAGGATACGGTCCTCAGACGAAGAGCGTAGTTGTCTGGACGGAGAGTAAGGGATGAGAAGTTCAGAAAAATAGTCAGGACAGGAGCCAGCAAAGAAATTAAAACACAGCACAGACAGTTTGTACTGAATGCGAGAACGGATGGGTAGCCAGTGTAGAAAACAAAGGAGAGGAGTAGCATGGTCCCTTTTCGTGGCTCTAAGCACCAGACGCGCAGCGGAGTTCTGTACTTTCTGGAGTCTCTGAATGAGGTAGTCAGGGCAGCCTGCCAGCAAGGAGTTGCAGTAGTCAAGTCGAGAAAGAACAAAGGCACAGCCAAGAGTGTTGGTAGCGTGTGTAGAGAGAAAATGACAGATGGCACCAATAATACGCAGCTCATAATAGGCAGACCGACCGACAACTGCTACATGTCTATCGAGTGTCATGTCATCAGTGACAATAAATCCCAGATTCCTAACGGATGACGTGAAGGTGATGTTGCTGTCCCCCACATATGCTGGTGTTTGACAATAAACTGAAGAAAAATTAAAAACTGAGTGTCTGGGAAAAGTGTCAACAAACAGGAGAGATACACTTAAAGCTATGGGGCTGAAGGTTTACAGAGCCATCTAAAAGCAAATTCTCTTCAACCAACAAAAAACTTGGCATTGCAGTCATACCTGGACTCTGTGGTGGACGCTGAAGGCTCTCTGTTGCCACGGGAACATGAACGATGGCAGCCTTGACACGGGTGGGCTTGGCCTGCAGGTTAGGACTACTGATGTAGCCAATTTCTCCTTTCCCTTCTGAAGAAAGCCCCGTGAATCCTGCAGGCTTTATGTGCATTCTCCCTTTAAAGCACAGGATACTGGTGTTGGTAAACATGGTGTCACAGCAACAACTTGTAAACAATGAAAATGGTAGCACATCTCCCATTTTAAACCAGGCATATATGCACTTAACATGGAGAAAAAGAAAAAATGCAGAGCACAGCATGACACTCATATCTGAATGCTACAGGATGACAGGTAAATGTTGACACATAAACACAGCCAAACTTACCTTACCTCAACATTGATCTCATATAATAAATTTCAAGGTAGGTAGCTCTACAGAAATGCTATTCTGCTTTTAAATGCAGGGGTTTCTTCCCTATGACAGCCGACAGTTCTTGAGTTAAAAAGTTTCAAAGTAACTGCAGCATACGCTGAAGTCAGTGCTCGGAGCCTCCTGATATCGACATTTCAGTGCATAGGGATTAAGTTAAAACTTGTTTTCAGATTCACTTAACAATAACAATTAAAATCAAAAAGTGCATGTTAATCCTCTTGGTTCAAGATAAAAATATAACATTACAATGACTGGCTTATAACTGAAGATTGCGAAGACGACAGTGGGTGAAGTTTGTTTTTTATTATTGCTGCTCTGAGATAAACAAGAAACCTATACATTTTTGGAAAAGAGAAAACTTGAACTTTGCAATAAAAAGTAATGAAAATCGCCTTGCCCGTGCTACCCGACAAAGCCACGATCGTGGCTTGTCAAACCAAGAGGGTTAAGCACATCAGGTCACTTATATTTGAGTGCCATGCTAATTCTGCTGATTCTAAAGTGAAGTACTGACTCTGAATCCCATCTTTTCCATTCCCAACAGGCAGAGGACTGTCTGTAGTAAACTGAAAGGACTTAAAACCTTATCCACCTCATAACCCATGTAAGCTAACCTTGAAAAAACTTTGGACTTGATCTAGGATGTTGTTGCTGGTGTTGCTGTTGCTGCATTGGCTGTTGGTGCTGCTGCTGTTGATAAAATGGCTGATGTTGAGGGCTTTTCTGTAAGGCAGCTGAGAGCTTGGGGGCAATACTCTGCTGCTGATGTTGGTGGGGAGGAGTACTCTGGGGAAGAGGTGAAGCTAGCGTCATCGCAGGACTGATAGAGGCAGGGGAGCGAACTGGCTGTGGATGAATCAGCACCTGCGGGCCTGCAGAAAAGTTGTGAAAATTTAGGTTCCTGTCACCATTTGCAACAACAGACAGTAAACTCATTGTACTGATTTGAATGCTAGAAACAAAAATTGAACAAAATAAAAATCAATCAAACTCAATCATTTTAAAAGTATGACAACTCAAGAAGCTGTTAGAAAACAGATAATTTAGAAAGATGCACAAAACATTATCATCACTGTCATCAAAAAGATGTCAAAACCTATCAGCACACACATACACAGGTATATGTACATAAATTCACAAACACAAAATCTGCATGGATACCTTGAGCAACAATGGTTGGCACAATCTGCAACGTTTCTAACTTGGCACTTGGTGACTGGGCTGTTGCTATGGAAATGGAGGTCCCTGGTGGCTGAGGCATGAAGTTGAGCCTAAGGAGAAAATGTGCTTGTGGTCAAGATCTCCATACAACTGTCTCAAGATCTTTACACAGTTTTCTCAAGATCTTCATACAACTGTCTCAAGATCTTTATACAGCTGTCTCCAGATCTTTATACAGCTGTCTCCAGATCTTTACACAGTTGCCTCAAGATCTCCATACAGCTGTCTCAAGATCATCACACAGCTGTCTCAAGATCATCACACAGCTGTCTCAAGATCTTCATATATCAAGATCTCTATACAGCTGTCTCAAGATTACAGAATGTCAACAGGAAACAAGCATTAGGTAAACCAATGAAAAAAGCAGTAAATTAATTTTTATTTTTACAGTTCTACCCCATGATGCTCTTTCTTCACAATCCTGCTCTACTTCATGGTTTCTGGCAATCTTTAATTTAGACTGTGCACTTAAAAAAATTATTTTTTATTATTATTATTATTACATTTTATTATTGTAACTACTCTGTCACAATCTTATTTCATTCAAAACCTAAAAAGCGCTTTAGTAGTTTTCAAAGGTATGACTACCTATTATGCATAAAAAGCCAATAATAAAATTGACTTACACGATTCCTTTAATTCCCTTGGCATTAATTCTGCATGTTACTCAGGATCGTAAGATTAAGTAAAAAAAAAAAAAGTTACAAGTGGTGATCAGTCTTAATGCTGCATCTGGGGTCAAATTAGGTTACCCTGAGTAGTTATTGCTGTTGAATTTGAAAAGTGCTTCTACCTATAGGTGATTTCACACTGGAAAAAAGAAGGGAAGGATAATCTGCCGAATATGGGGGAGGGGGAAGTGGTAGGGAGGGGAAGGGGTTAAGGTAGGTGTGGGAAGGGGTTAAGGTAGGTGTGGGAAGAGGGTTGCTGTTCTGTGATACACAGGAGTTATTCTTCCTTGCTCTTATTGTCCAGGAAGTCTGCTAAGTCCACAGTGATTGTGTACAATACCTGTTGCTTGATCCCTTATGTTGCACTACTCATATATTCTAGTTTTGGATTATGTTTTGGATACTATATTTATCACTACTGTTTACTGTGTAAGGTAATTTCACTTTTTTTAACCCTACCTTAATGCTAACAATTTGCTGGTTTATGAGTTTGAGTTATAACTGTTAAATGAAAACTTAATCTTGATTATCACTTGTATCATTAATGCTCCTTTTTTTAAACACTGTCTCAAAGTTTTCAGAGCTTTGGATTTATAGCCGAGTAGCAGTCGGCGTTAACTATATTTATATAAAACTCCAAACCTCGGAAACAGTTGAGGTGAACTAACTTTTATATAAAATTCTGAGTCCGAGTCATGTTTGGGGTTAAAATACCAAGGTTAAATTGCAGCAATTTATATCTGTATCATTCAGCTTGCATAGTCAGCAGTACCAAAAAAACCTCAGTAACATTCCATCTCAAACATCCACATGCTACAGACATGTACCTAGGTGCAGTGGGAAGTATAACCCGCTGCTGCGGCTGTTGCTGAGGTTGCTGCAGCTGTGCAGTGATTGTTGTTGGATGCTGGTGTAGGTGGGTGGTGAGGGCACTGGGTTGCTGCTGCTGCTGCAGGTGAGCGGTGATGGTGGCTGCCTGTTGCTGTTGCACTACTGTCGGTGATGGCAGAGGGAGCGCCTGGTGCTGTGCCACCGCTAGCGACACAACAGGCTGAGAAAGGGAGCCTCCGGAGATCTGCACCTATCATGAACATACTTCAGTTACAATCTCACTGAGACCCCACAGAATCTTTTCAAAATTAAGCTTGAGTTTTGCTGAGATACACGCATGCAAGTACACATTTAGTGAATGCACTTCAGGTATGGTGCTGGAGATGCATGAAAAGAGAGATCAAGGGAAGCTATCGGCAAGTACACTCTACCTGTTGAGGCTGTGCCATGGCTACAATAGCTGGGGACTGTGGCATAGCAACAAATTGCGTAACCATGGCAACCTGCTGTTGCTGCTGCTGTTGTTGCTGAGCCTTATTGGTGCTGATAACAGCTTGGGGCTGGGCAGGCTGCTGTGTGGTCAGAACCTGCATTACATATAAAAACACATGTTTGGCTAAGTAAGTCAATCCCTAACACGAGCATGTAAAAAAAAAAAAAAAAAAAAAACTGTATCACCTTTCTCTTTAAATCTTGAAGTTTTTTATTTCAACCTAACTTCTCTATTTGCTATTTATATCTGACATTCAATGCAATCATATTATCTGTCTCATGCTCTCATTCATCTGTTACCTTGCGTATGTTGCTGGCAGGTGTGATCTGAATTTTTCCTGACATGGGGACCTGGTGGGACCCTTGTGGAGGGACAGGGCTGCTGGCCACAGTGAGGATGCCAGCCTGTGTCACAGCTCCTCCTGGCAGTGCCATCTGCAAGACATTCTGTACCTTGTCTCCTTGAGGAGATGCCTGCACCTGGGTGATGAGTAGTCAAATCATGTTAGTGGATACAGCCATAGTCATTGTTGGTGTATCAGCCAAACCTATAGGATAACATTGCTATTGTCTCCATATTTATGACGACATCTATCTACATAAATAAAATGTCAGGTTTTGCATTTAAGCATAAAAATTACTCTGCTCACCTAACTACCATACCCAGTAACACCTAACAGGAGAAATTAGGAGAAAGAGCACGAAGAATATTCAAGAGCAAGATTGTGACAAGTCGCAAGATAGTATCTGTGCAAGGAATGCTTTGCAAAATCAGCCACACTTAATTTGTTCAACACTAGTATGGTTTTCACATAAAGTTTGTTCAAAAAACTTTTAAAATATGAAGCCTCAGTACTTAAGTAAGGGCATTAGTTAAGTATTCTCCCACACTATCTTCCACAATATGGGACACTCACTAAGGATCTACTATGGCAAAGTGAGTACATCTGGGACACTGACAATGTGACTGAGAAAAGTCAAAATGATGCTGGGGTACCACTACCTGGACAGAGGGTAAAATATAGCGGACGTGAGTGGGCTGCTGTGAAGGTGCAATGCTCAGGGTCTGGGTCGGTGCCTGCGCTTGCTGCTGCTGGCCTCCCCCTGCCGATGCCGCAGCATTGGTCTTCAACACCAGGTTGGTCACCAGGTGATGGGCTGGCTGTGTGGCTACAGTCTGGACTGGCTGTGCTGCCTGGGGACTGGTCTGAGGCGGCGGTGCAACATTGCGGAAAGTGGTCATGAACCCTTGTGAGTTGACAGCGTGGTGCACTCCCGAGTTCCCAGCTTGGATTTTCTGCCCCTGGGCTGTGGCCAGGCTGGAGGTGTCGAGTAGGGTCATGCCGCTGTACTGGCTGCCCTGCAGCACAATGGTGCTGTACTTGGGCATGCTGGCTGCCTGCGCACCAGGCAAGATGGTAGCCGAGGGCATGCTGATGCTGCCCAGAGAAGCCGTCCGGCTCACTTTGTTGGTGGTGGATGGCATGGCTGGGGAGTTGGTGGGCTTGGAAGCAATGGGAATTGGGGTGGAGATAGGTTTGGTGGTGGTGGCAAAAGTAGATGTTACCGTGCCAGAAATCTGGCCAGCACAGGTTGCGACAAGCTGCGGTGCTGCGACAATCTGGACCATGGATGAGGTGGTGGGTTTGCCCAGAATGGCATTTGGCTGAACCATGATTTGCTGCTGTTGCTGTTGATGCTGCTGGTGCTGGTGGTAGTGCTGCTGTTGCTGTTGCTGCTGGTGCTGCTGATGAGGAGCTATACGCTGTGAGTTGACACGTCCCACACCTTTGGAAATTTTTCCCAGAATTGGCCCGTTTGAGTGGTGGTAGCCCAGCGTGGTTTGTGTGTCGGAGGAGACAATAAGTTGCTGTCTGTCCTGCATCATGGTGATGTTGTGGATCGTCATAGGGCCCACTTTCACAGGAGGCTGCTGGACATACTGAACCCGTCCACCTCCAGTAACGCTGGACACCATGGCCAGAGGCACAGCTGCCGAGGCTGCGGCCACCAGGCCAGGCACAGACGAAGTGGAGAAAGAGGTCTTCCTAATTTCCATCTTCTCTTCATTTTGAATGTTCCCACTTTCTGCACTTATAGACTGCATATCTTTCAGCTTGGCACGGAAGGCTCCAATGGGTTGGAAGCTCGAACCTGTGCTGGAAGGCCGTGGGAGCGACAGAGGGTCCAGAGCATCTTTCACCGCTGCTGCAATTCCAGACAATTTAGTGGACTCTGAATGCATGAGGACCTGAGTGGACTCTGAGTGAGGCATCCTTCTGATTGGCTGTGGGCGGTGAGCAATGTCTACTGACCCGATCTGCATCCAAAATATTTTTGTTTATGAAAGCCACAGATACAAACAAGCCCAAAAATATCAAGTTCTCTAGATCCTGCTTAAACAATTTTAAATAAAGAGGAACATAAATAATATAATGGACTGAACAGTCCAATATACAAAGTTCTCTGAATACTACTCAAACAATTTTAAATAAAGAGGGGAAATAGTATAAGAATAGAAGACTGAACAGGCCAATGTATAAAGTTTTCTCAATCTTTCTCTCCCGTTCTTCTCATTTGTCCCTCCTCATCGTGCAAATTTTATCAAGGTCATATGCTATTTTATGGGTATGGCTAATCACCTGTTTCATGACAGGCGAGAATCTCTGCTGAGGGAAAGCCTTGTTTTCGATCAAGACGTTATCTTCTGCCTCGCTGTCAGTTGCACTATCTGACACATGTTCTTTGCAGTTAAGATCTATGCCATCAGTTTCACTGTTGTTGTCTGTGAAGATATGCAGAGTATATGTCAATATGCAAAGTATATACCCAGCATTCTAAGTAGATCTCATAGTTTAAGTCCACTAAAAAGCGTATCATTAATTTAATACTATTTAAACACTATCAAATAAAACATAACATCCTAAGTGTATCACTTTTCCATTATATTTAATTTGAGTACCTTGCTAAATTAAACAAAAATTGAATTTTATTTACCAGTGGGCAATCTGAAAAAAGTTTCTTCAAAACAAACCATCTCTTTATTAGTTTTACTCTTTTATAATTGGTAGAGAAATCTGCGAAGCTATGGGCTATTTGCCTAAAAGACCCTAGAAAAATTTGTCACTTTCTCAGTCTTTCAACTCTCCAATTTAGTTCTCACCATCCTCCTCGCATATAACCATTTTCTCATCATCGCTGTCATCCTCCTCTCCCTTAGACTGTGGAGTGCGGTAGGCATGATGGGATATGAGCTGCTGGGACCTGCTGGTGGGCACTGGCCCAGCAAGTTCTCGCACACCTCCAGACAAGGGAGAATGACTCTGGGCGGCTGAAGCGTGGGACGTTGAAGGGAGCTGCAGGCAGCTATCTGATACAAGCCTTTCTCTTGACAAAGGCTGGGGAATAAATCAGTACAAACCCTTTCATTTGCAAAAACACAAAACATGGCTCACACAATCAGGTTATTGTAAATTGAAGTGCTGTTGACATCGTCCTTGTTACCTGGTAATTTTTACTTGAACTAGTCTAAGATAGGGATTTGCACATTTAGTGAACATTCAACAACACGTGTTATGTATCTTATTCCATCTCAGATCCAACTATGTATGTCAGGCAAACCCAGATGACCACACAAGAACAAGCATACCTCTGTCAGACTTGCACCACTTTCTCGCTTTAAAAAAGCTTTGGTGGGGACAAAGGCGCTGCCCTCATCTTCACGAGAAAATGAAGAGAGACTGTGAGGGCGAATGTTTGCAAGTGGCACAGGGTCATCGAACACATCATCAATGCTAGACTGTTTAACCAGCACTGGACTATCCAACTTCTCTGCAAGGAAACAACCATATTAACATTACAACTCTTACAATTTTGTGTATACATCTAGAAATCAAAATGTTCCATTTGTAATCATACAGTATACTGTGTCAACAGCTCATGAAAGGAACACTACAAAGTAACAGTATGCACTGTATCTCTCTTACAGTTAAGTGATTGAGAGAATGCAATCACTTCTTCATGAATGGTAGCTTGTAGCTTTAGGCCTTCATAAAAGGAGTATAATTTTTTATGACTGGGTAAAGATCAGTGCAAAATATTATTTCCCCAAATCTGCATGAATACACCTTCAATAAGATATATGTTTATGAACATCCCCATGCACAGAAATGTCAACACCACAGGCATTGGAATAGCTGTCAAGGCCTCAGCCAGTGGGATTGCTGGGAAGATATGTTAATTAGGCATAATATGACACCACAGTTTTCACCTCTTTCTATGCATGGGAGTGTTAGCAGATGTATACCCTGAGAACAGAAAGGGGGAAATAGCATCTTGCATGGAGTTTCATGTAATCAATTTTTTTTTTATTTTGCATCCCACTAGTCCTTTAAAACAAGAAGTTTTTTTTTTAATGCTAGATTGCTGACCTGTTATTTCAGCATCAGCAGCATCACCTGATGAACTAAGCCTAGAATGTTGCTTAAGGGACGTGGCCACAGTGGACGACCGTTTGCGATCCTTTGAGCACCACTTCCAGTCAGGATGAGCCTTGAAGTGGGCTTCCTTCACCTGTCAGATAAGACAAGCATACAGAGTTATGCATTATCAATTCTTCAGCACCACCACTTACCTTAAAAACTCATACAAAGAGAACCATTTAAATTAACAACATCATTGATAGAGACTCCATAGTAACTCCACAGTTACTCCAAATTATTCTCATGCTTTTAAAACTTTGAACTGATCCCAGAAGAAAAAAAGATGCTCCTAAGAAAACACAATTTCAGAGTATTATTATTTAGCTAAAAAAAGATTTTAAGTAATTTTTTTCATCCTGATAAATTCAAAAACTTACAAAGATTGATCAAGTAAGATGAGTTCATGTACATCAAAGAAAACAGGACACAAGAAGATTAATTTAACTGTCTAAAAGACAGGATCAAAAATTATATTTGTTGTTCTATGATTCCAAGCCCTAATCTCATGTGCAAAGCTGCTTGAGTTTGCAATGCAGTGCACAGAATAAGACTTGCTGTGGCTGGATTGCTTAGCTCAACTGTGATGTTATATAGGATATAACTCTCCAGGCAAAGTGCAATTTTTCTGCTTCTGGATGCAGGAGTTCCTTCCCAAGAACAGTTGTTCTTAAAAGAATGTTCAAAATAACTGCAAGTCCAGTTGCTGGTCATCAGTAAATGCTTATGCCCTACTAAGGCATTTCAGTATGTGAGGATGGAGGTTAAGAAACATGACCTGCAAATGTAAGACAACTCATATCATACCTGGGAAGCCAGGTCATAGTAAAGCTGTTTCTGTTTAGGCTCCAACGCATACCACCACTCGCCCAATATCTTGCTCACGGTACGGTTGTCCTGATTCGGATGTCGCTGGTGCACCATTGCCCGGTGTCGCTTGCTGAAGATCATGAAGGCGTTCATTGGACGACGGATGTGGTCTTTATCCTTCTGACCAAAAACAATGTGTGATGGGATTCCATATCCTGGATTGGCAGTCTTTAGTAGTTTATCTTCAATATGATCATTTTATTTAAAGTATTAAAAATTAACAGATGCCACTCACTCTCTCAGTTTTTCTTCCATGATGGATACTGAACAAACACACCCTGTTTTTGTTAGAGCTGTCTTTTAGAACACATCAATCACTCTGAGCAGCAATTCACAAACCACAAGAGACCTTACGTAATATTACAATTCATTAAAACTATCATTGGTTTTCACTTGGATCTACTAAATCAGTGATTTCAAACATGATGAAGGTTGGCCAAAATCTTCACACTGAGGCAAAGCAGCTGACTCTAAGTATGCATAATGAGGCTACCAATAGCACGAAATAGTGTGTGTAGTGTGAATCCACTTGCTGCAGTGTGTACAAATGATTTTAAATGAGTGGTTAAGTGGAAGCTAAGGGTGTCAGTGGCTGGCCTTCCATCACGCTCATCACTGGAGAGGCAGATCCCATGTCAAAAACATCAAAATCTTGTACAACTCGCTAAACAGACACATACCGGCTTGCCTCAGAAATAAGAGGTATATGACTAAAGGTCAGTAAAATCCCTTACTCATCTTTTCTATTGACTTTGTTTAAATGTATAGCACTGTATCTTGATTACACATCTGCCATATTAAACCCACAAAATTAAGTGGCATCGATCTGTATAAAAGCTTAACAGTTTTCATCCTTTACACTCTCTCACTCACACACACACACACAAGCAAACACAGGTGCACTGATTTTTCTCAAGACCCTGTTCACACACACGCAAACACATGCAAGTAAATGTGCACTGACCTTTCTCAAAGCCCTGTTCTCTTCTTTGTCTTTCAGAGCACTTAGTGACTGCGTACGTCTCTTTGTAGGTGACTTGGGAGCTTTCTTTGCTAACTCCACAACAGGTTCAAACACATCATCATCATCAGGATCACAGCCAACATCATCATCCAGCTTCAGCCCTGTAGGACACATAAACCTACTCAAACCAGCTCAGCTTGAAATTCCTGATATCTTTTTGAAGAATTTGCTCTGACCTTCACATCATCATTCATATTGCAATGATATATATATATATATGCAGTTTTAGAAATAGCTTGTTAATGATGGTAAGACACAAAATCTGAACATATATAAAGGCTAATGCAGATTAAACAAGTTGAAATTCAAAGTTGCTGAAAAGTTATCAGACTATAGTGCTAATAGCAGCTATCATTAATTTGTTACAAAAAAAGCATTTTTATTTTAGGAAAGAACACATGGATTGACTAAAATTTTAACTTCTGATGTCACTGAAGTAACCCCAACTGGGCTTTTCCCAAATCAGCAAACCTACACTTTCTGCCATTAAAGGAAATGAGGCCTTGACCTCTTGCCAAAACTCAAGTAAGCACTACAATGTTCAAAGTTTTGTATTTTGTAACTGAGATTCAGATTTCGGGAATTAATATATTTTAACGGATTAACCCCATTCCTTTGACAATAATTTAACACTCATGTTGCCCTTTAAGCTGCTGATACTGGGACACAGGCAAAGTCACCGGTCAAAACTTTCTTCACATTCTCTGCTAAACTCAATCATAATCACTGACAAGAGAAGAACAGTTCTGCATCTGCCAAACTGGCATGCTAGCAACAAAAAGTTCTTCCAACTGTCTTTGTGTTCCAGAATGTTCTAACAGAACAGGGTAGATGACAGGAATTCTGGCTGTTGCTTCCTTTATTAATGACTACCTGATAAATATTTTTAAAATAACAATTCTGCTCATGATAAAACTAGAGAAAAAGAATGTCAACACAGTAATTACTCCATAATGAAATAATCCTTTTCCTGCCTCCCCAAAATCAAGGAAGTAGCTAGCTAGTTAAGTGTGCTTGATGACAAAATGTGACGACTTCACAAAGATGCAGATAAAACAACTTCCGTATTCAAGTTTCATTCTTTTCTTAATCCAGTTTAAATGCACTTTACAAACACTACCTATTTTCTTTTGCAAACTTCCAAGCAATTTCTTTTTCAAAAATAAATGCAGATACACACCACACCAGCATGCATCAGCACTAAACCAGAGTCACAGATTTTGACATAAGGTACCAAGCTCCTGGGTTCATAAGCAAAAGACATGACTTTCCTCTATTAGCTCTCTCATCACTGCAAAAAGCCTTGACTGTACCTCCATCACCAGCTGTGGACAGCCGATCCGACTGACTTCCCCTTGGTGAGGCCTGCTTGAACTTAGGGACTGGACTAGCTGAAGGGGGCGGAGCCTGCTGTAAGGGCATGGGTTGGGTGGTGTTGTTGAGGAAGGGTACCAGGCTGTGCCAAGGGTATATTTTGTGTAAGCCACCCTCTTTTTCTGTTTCTGCAAAACAAACCAACAAAAAAAGGGTCGGTAAATTTCTGCTGAATGAATATTCCTAGTAAAAATGAACTGTGAATTCTCCATTAAATGTCGTTTCAGCAAAATGAACAATATGCAGAAGCACTGACTCTACAATTAAAGACATGCCTCATCATGCCTGCCCTATACCAGCTCTCCAGCATGCCAGCTCTTGCTATTGAAAATGGTCACAACAATCAATGTTGGTCACTGCCCATTCATGCATTAGCAATCAGTATGATGCTGTTAATACCCTGGGTGGAGAATGTTAACAAGTTTATAGTTTTTTAAAATAAAAGAACTGCAACCGCTTGGCATCCATTTCAAAAGCATAACTATTTCAACTCTGGAAATAGTTGCAAGTGGCCCTTAGCTGATTTGATTTAAATCATTTGCAACACACTGCATCTGTGAGCAGAATCTGATATCAATCACTTTAAAAGGCAAATCTGTCATTGGGATGGGGGGGGTTTTTTGGTTTGTTTTTTTTGTTTTTTAGGAGGGGGGGGGGTTTCAAAAGCAGTCTTGCCTCAAGAAGGATTCATTTTCATTATTTCAAGAATCAAGACACCAGTTTGTAAACAATAATAATAATAAAATTTCCATTTTTATAGACCTATTTTTCAAACATGCTTCTGATATGGAGGGCAGACAATAAACTCACACCCAGTCATCACCTTTGGTGCACTTAACTCATGAGGCTCCACACAGTACATGCAGACAAAAAGCACAAGGCAGATTAGAAGCTAGTGCTTTTTGTTGAATACAATCGATGGCTGTCATTCCTTACCAAATAAACAAGTGAGCTAGCAGAATGTTTGCCTGAGAAGTACTACCTGAAGTTCAACTGTGCTAACTAAACTAGCTCCAGATTTGATAAAGTTTTGATATACATGCAGGTTTCCACTATGATGCAGAAGGAGAAACTGGATAAACCAAAACATATGGAAAGAAGAAAGTGGTGTTCAGTAATGGGGTCAACAGCTGAGCCAATCAACAACCATCAGAACACAGCACTCCATTGTTCAGCAAGGCCACAAAGTCAAAAATAGGAAAAATGTCACTGAAGTTTATTTTGCAGTGATATGCTGGATTTTTTCAAAAAATCAAGAAAAAGGTGTATCACAGTGAACAGCAGCATGTAGATTCAGCATGTAGACCATAACAAAGATGTCCCCAATGGTGAAGGTATCTCAATAACAAAAAAATAGTTGTCCTTCTGAGCCAACTAGCAAAGGGGTTCTAACTGACAAATGACATACTATTTTGCTCTCTGCCAGTCGCTGCAACAGTGGTTGGTACTTACAGTAAACTATCCTTAGTCTGATGTTCTAACGAGCCCCATCAGAAAAGAGGGATATTTGGGTCAACTAAATCACGCAAACTTCTGTGTTGCAGAATAGCAAGCTATGACAAAGATTAGACCTGCAACACTGACCAGATGAAAAAAGCAGAATTTGTACCGAGAGTTACTAAAACTATTGCCAGTGTCAACACAAAATAATGCAGACTTCGTGGCATAATTAGAAAGACCACTGACATTCTTGTTCCAATCTTGTTTTCCTGCAGTAATTACATGTAAACAGAAAGGGATATCCAGTTACAAAAACAGCATCTCTGCCCATCCTACTTTGCCGCTAGGGCTGTTTTGCTGGTTAATTAAACTGTTGAATGCTACATCATTGGGTGTTGCTCTACAGTTACAGCTAAATCACTGAGTTGTACTTTTCTGTAATCACTACACATATCTCAGCCAAAACATCTGTTGTTGTTTCTTTTTTAAACCATGGTCTCCTTGGTCATCAGATCCTTTTCAGCTTGTAAGGGATGTGAACCATAAACAACCTGGTGACAGTTCTGAATGTTTTCACCTTGAAGACAACTGTGTGTGTGTGTGTGTGCATGAACACACATGTGCTGGTTTTGCTATTTACTGACTGCCCAGTAGTATTAGATCCAAGAGATGATTTCTTCAAGTAAATGAGTAAATGAGCTAACAGAAAATGTGTTGCAAAAGAGCCTCTTCAAAACAGCATAAAGGATATTCATGTATTCTGAGGCAGAACTAAACTGTTAAGAAAGAAAGCAAGAAAAAAGGATTTGGCAAAAAAGAGTGCTTGCTTTAAATGTCATGTCTATGTGGCCGTTATTATATGGTGACTGATTAACCCCAAAGGAGCATTAAAACTCCTTCATAAGGCAGAAATAAATCACTCCCCAATCATAAGCAGTGTCATATACAGGTGTCCATTCAACACCTAGACCCTAATTAGGACACAGTATGTTTGGATTCTGAGGCCAGTTTTATTGATCTCATTCAAGCAGGGGTGACAGATCTTCCACATACATCCTGTGGCGGTGGTTATGATGCGGGAGGAAATCGTTGCCTCAAGGCAACATGGGGAACTAAAGGAAATGCGTTTTGTTTCCAGAATTACAAAGCGGTGTTCAGATCCTGCAGATGTTTTATCCATGAAGCCATGGTTATAAATGGGTGGAAAAGGTGCCCTTGGATAAAGAAACAGGAATCAGTATCCCAAGCTTTACAATTTTTGAAAGATGATGCTTTTCGTTGAAGTCCCCAATTCTACCCTGAGGGATACGACTTACTCTCGCTTCATAACTATGGCCCCTGCTGGGAAAGATATAAATAAACACGTTTCTAATAATATTTTGTATCTGGAAGCTCCAAGTTTCTGACCTCTAGAACGTCTTTGGATATTCACGTGTAGCCATCTGATGGCCAATCGACTGATTTCATTCGCAACTACAGAATGAGACAGGTGGTGGAAAAAAAAATAGTTAAAATCGAATGGCTGGTCCCCATTCATCGTTTGTTTTAATTATTATATTGTAGTAGTAGTTGTAGTCTGACTATAGCTCTTGATCGCTTAATTGTTTCCTTCGTCGGGGTCCTCAAACTGACACCCTCTTTCGCGTCCAGGTCATCGACACAAGAATGTGTCGTATAGTGCTTGGCTTGCTTGCTATCCGCTGACGCCCGTCCACTTTCTACAGCCGCCATGGCGCAGTGTCCTCGCGCGGGTCGCATACTTATGCAGGTCACGGTGTCTAGGGCGACGTCAGCGAAGTACACACCGCACCGCAGTGCATGATGGTCACAGCACCGCACTCCAGGTCGTGTTTGCGCTCTTGCAAAACGCACCTTGTCACTTACGACAGTTTTAGCCGACGTGGAGGCGTCAACGGATCTTTTGGGCGGTTGGAGTTCTCAGGCTGTGACGACGATTTATCACCGACAGAAGAAAAGAAGAAGGGAAAAAAAAAACACTCGTTCGGCGAAACGTGACTAGGTTCCCACTTAGACACCCACCCACCCACCCGTTCTCTCTTTCGCACTCTCTCCCTCGACAGTTCAGGAGCTAAAATATTACTCAATATTACATTAAAATTCCCTTCGCTGGTAAGGTCAGAGCTAACTCAAAAACTATGCGCTTTAAGGCATGTGTACTGTAAATTCAGGAGTTTGGGGTTATGAACAATTCTAATTATGAAGAGTGATCATCAACCTACTGAATCACTGTTTTAGAGAACACATTGCTTTGACAGATACCAATAATACCGTTATTTAGATATGTGTGGGTGTGTGTGTTTAGCATGGTCTGTATTAGCTTTATGTTAATGAAAAAACAATAATACAACGCAGGTCTCAAAGCAAGTTAATCGCTGACAC
The DNA here is from genome assembly GCA_004794655.1 of Marisa cornuarietis. NCBI lineage: Eukaryota > Metazoa > Mollusca > Gastropoda > Architaenioglossa > Ampullariidae > Marisa > Marisa cornuarietis. The sequence continues at coordinate 570,414 of SMMW01000521.1, forward strand.
CTTTTTCAAAGTACTGGATCAGTTGCCAAAACGACAGCGGAGCACTTGTAAAGTATATTACTCCTATCACATGATCTTCTCCGTCAGCCTCGACAGGGATCGGAGTTTCTGATGAATCATGATATAGTTCATTTCCCCCCTAAAGCTCATCGCCTCAAAAACTGATAACAGCGGGCAAGGTAACCTCAATCAGCAGCGTAAAGAAAAGTGAAAACAAATATCAATGCACCGACACGTTTCACTGAAGAGCGATTCTACTCATTAGGTTGGCTGGTCGACGAGCAATAAAAAGACAAAAGAAAAATGAGCGACAGACCAATGCCTTAAAAATCTAGTGAGGTGCAGTTTCTTCGTTATGACTGGATGAAGTTAGTGGTAAGTTACAATTTCCCCAAATTTGTGTAAATACCCATACGGGGTAGCCCACATCCCATCCCGTTCTTGAGAAACACACCAATAAACATCACCACGTGCATGGATACACCTAAATAGCACATATTATCCCAGTTCTGTAGCTGCCAAAAGTCTTGGCAACGTAACTGAAGCTATGTACAATCCTGACGTCTGTCTTCTTGACCTCTTTCTGTACTTTCATTACAATAATCATAACAACGCTTATGAATGGGGATTGGTTTAAAAAAAAAACAAATTTCGCCGCACCAAGCATGACAGGTGTGCGAGTGTACAGTAGGTCTGCATATACGCATGGATGACACAGGTATTCTGCTTGCGTCGTTGCTCACGAATGCGGCGTTGTCGGCTGTAACCCTCGTGCATGCCCTTGAACAGCAAACCGCTGCTTCTCTCAAGCCTAACAGGTCTGGCAGCTTCGACATTTCTGAGTCACGGTCGGGATCTAAAAAGTGACCAACATATTTATTGTTCAGCTTCGCCTTGCCAATAATCTCCTGACATCTGATGCGGCTGCAACATGCGCCATTTGCAAGCGCACGCGCGATCGCAAAACGGCAACCCACTCAGTGGCCCCAAAAAGACTGGCTACGCGAGCGGTAACCAACACTACCCTTAATCGCTGCCTTACTCTCCCATCTCTTAGCTGTAAAGGGAATGCACCTACCCCTAGTTAATGTCTATGTTTAATGCTAATACCTGGTGTCTGGTCTGACCTTCTTGTGCGTAACTTTACATGTCGCCTTCTCAGACACACACAATCTCTGCGCCTGCTCGCAATCTCTGCATTTCCCAGTACACTTTTTTTCATTTAGGTCAGACGACTGGGGGAGTAGGGTAAAGGAGGGAGGACGAAGAAGATACCCTCCCATCTTTCCCAACTGGATAGCCTCGGCCATCAATATCAACCATAAAAGATCTGCTGTGGAAAGAGAGCGGGTGGTTGGAGGGGAAGGGGCAAAAGAATCCAAACCGGCGAGCTATGCGGGAAGAAGCAAGGAGTCGATTAGCCTTGCTCGCGTGCTGGACGGTAGCCAAAACGAAAGTAGGGCAGCTTTGAACGGCGCCCAGAAGTGAGAGAGAGACAGACAGAAAATAAAAAAAAGGAAAAAAATCGATAGCCGAGCAGCGATTCTCGCAGAAGCACGAAGATCAATGGATCTGGAGAAGGGGAGGTTTGCTGACAGAATGGCCTGGCGAACTGACTGACCGAGTTGCCGCATATCACGAATGGCGGGCTGGGGGTTGGAAGGGAAGATGGCTGGATGGGGAGGAGGGGAGAGAGCGAGGACCCGTCACACCCCACCCCCACCACCAGTGCAGATGCCACGCGTGGAAACTAGCATTCCCCTCTTTCTCTCTCTCTCTACTTCAGCGCCACTTCGCTCTCGATCTGTACAGTCCCCTCGCTTTTCTCACGGCTTGGCGTATCTGCACGACACACCGCGCGCGGAGTACGTGCAAGCAAGGTCTCAGTGGACATGCGCGTGCACGCACACACATGTTAGCCAATCGTTGGAGAGCCAGTGTGACCTCCGCCCAATCGCTGCGGCGGATACAGAGACCTTCGCCAAGCAGCCACGCCATGTGGATAATGGCACCATCCCCACGGCGACCAATGGAATGCTGTTACCGAGCCCGAAAATCGGTATAGCCAACCCGTGAGGGTGCGTATAGTGCGTGCGTAGGTGACGTCTGGGGCGCGCTCGACGTGTGATTGCACAGGGAGCTGCTGGAGGAAAATGGGGTTGTCAAGCAAACAAAAGAGAAATGCAGCGTGCAAGGTCATCCGCCGCGCAACGGTTTCTTTAGCCGACGACTAGATTCTTTTTTGCTTGGCACTCACTTCACGTCTATGCATGGACAGACCACTGTCTCGCAGCCCTTCTTTGTTTGTCAGTCAGGTAGGACTTCGCCCAAAACAGGTCGATACGATCAAGGGATGAACTTCTGACATTTATGCTTAACAATTTTTTTTCAAGTTAGATCAACCTATGAATAGAGGTGATTTCTATACAGGAGAAAAGGATGGCTTTAAAAAGGGCTGGCATGTGCATGGCCACATAAAAGGCTCCAGTTAGCCAAAGTAGGTCAACAAAATAAACTTTATCTATCGAGCGGCTGGAACAAGAAAGAATACAGTCTCTCCCTCCTTCACAAGTATGCAGGCACACAGGCGCGCGAAGGGACGTCTATGCATAACATGAACAGATCTGAAAATATAACTTGTACCACTGATGACATGCTAGAACAACATGTAACGGAAAGTACAAACGAGAAAAAAAACGGCTTTAGACTACGTCGTACCATTAACCGTATGTGAACTTTTTGAGTGGGCAAACACGAGAAAGGTATCAAGCTGATGTAACCTGTAAGCCCGCCACACCTGGCCTTTTGATCCGTGCCAGATCTCACCGTGACCTGAAACCTGGGCGGGGAGCATGGTGTGCATGCGCAAAAACATCCTGGGTTTCGCATAAGTACAGGAGTTGCCAACCTTGATTGGTTACAGCAACAAACTTTTATTTCAACATTAACATTCTTTCTGCGAACATCGCATTAACCGTATCCACGGGTTTTTACTGCTTCGTTTCAAAGGTCTAGAAGGTACATTTTTGTCTAAATCTGGATGCAAGATAATATTTTCCCAAATCCGGGCAAATACCTCTCTTCTGTTCTCGAAATACGCGCCTACAAACATCAGAAAGATGCACATCGTGAAACCACAATATGCCTAATTAATATATTCCACAATATGCTAATCAGCATGCCACAATGTCTAAACATATTTCACAATATGCCAAATTAACATATTCCACAATATTCCTAATTAACATTCCACAATATGCCTAATGAACATACTTCACAACATGCCTAATTAACATATTCTACAATATGCCCAATTAACGCATTCCTGGCTGTTCCATTGTCTGAGGCCTTAACGTAAACGCATCTATGCATTATCCATAGGTGTTGTTGAATCCAATGTAAACTATGTTGGAAATGCAGAGAACCAATACTAAAAAGAGAGGTTTCGGTTGAAGCAGCATGTAGTAGCCGAGACCACCACGAAACGCCATCTTGGAAGTTGACGGACAGAAGAGCAGCTATAACATAATAAAATCACCTGTCATAATATATACTCTTTCCCACGATTGTTTTGTTTTGTTTTACTGACTTAAAGCTGTAGCAATTTGGTAAACTTATTTAATGAGAAAATTCGCTGCAATCTTTTTGCGGATCTGGATTACCATGATGGTGCCTGATGACGTCACTACTGTACCGTACAGTCGTGCAGGTACCTTCGCCATCTTACTCAACACAGTATCAGCCTGGGTGGCTTTAAAAAAAAACACAACTAACACAAGTAAATAAATAAACCAGCGCTCTTCAGTAAGTTACGACCACACACGCAGCCTCTGTCACCCGGGACAGAAAACCTCACAAGAGGAGCGTCCACTGACGGTAGCACACGGCCATGTGCACGTGCTGCAAACAATGGGAAGGCACTTTCGAAATCATGCAAGCGTGCAGCCACTCGGCCGCCCGGCCGGCCGGTTAGTCACAAGCAGCTTGCTACTTGACATTCGCAGCAGTATTGGAGGGCACGCCAGCCGGGCTGCAGTTGCGGAGTGTCAGCACTTAAGGCACAGAGAAGGGGGATGTGAGCAGGTGGGAGTCATCAACTTTTTTTCCCTTCTCTCTTTAAGTTCCGACCCATCACCTTTCACACACAATGGCTCCTTTCTTTTATAATGTTGTCCCTTTGTTTTTCACCATTTACTTCTCATTAGCATTCATTAGGCGATAAATAATCTTAATACTTCCCATACGATAGACATTTATTTAAACAGGAAATCGTTACGTGTTACTAAGCCTTACTGTTGAACTATTCCACTATGTATTATAACCACTATTTACTACAACTATTTCACTATATACTTTAATCACCGGTTACATCCCAGTAACGCACGTTATGCGATAAACATTCAATGCTTCCCGTTCAATAGACATTTAAAAAATAATAAGGTAAAAAAAAACTTGCTGTTGAACTATTCCAGATATATTCCAAAGACTATTATGTTGATAAATCTTTTCTCTTATTTCTCCTCGCTTGAAGCATTCTAATAACCGATTTTCTACATACATACATACATACATACATACATACATACATACATACATACATACATACATACATACATTTAAACCGTTGTAAGCACGTATGGACATTTACATGCATATAACTATACGCAAAACTACACGTTATATATATACATCATCAATATGTTTCTGAATAGTCAAAACGACCTTAAAGGATCAGTTGCAAGCGTTTTTTTTTCAAATAAATGAATCTGGTTCATTACAAGACACAAATTATCAAAATCCGAGTGACTATTCTGTTCCCAAGACACAAGTCTTTGAACTTGCATAGTTCTCATTCTCTCATTCTTTGCAAAAACGACCAAGACTTCATTTACTCCAACGTCATGTCAACGTGTTTGTCAGCACCATAGAATTGGAAGCATCTGCACTGGTTGCCAACTGACGTTAGAATTAAGAATCTCCATGCATGCCTATCCCCCGAAAAAAACACAAAATTTCCAGAAGCCTAATGCATGTTTCTCAACAACAATAACAACAACAAACAAGAACAAATAACAGAGGGTTTGAGCTCAGTTTTGTGTTGACTCTAGCGTGGCTTTAACAGTAAAAGGAGACATGACCACCGACGATCGCGGATCAAGAGGAAGGACGGCGGGTAGGCTTCCACAATTCACAGGTGTGGGGTAGGGGATGGGAAGGATGCCAGCAAATCTGGATTAAAGGCGAAAGGCGTTGTAATTATTCAGTCAGATGCGTGAGTTTGAAGCCTGTGCGCTTTTTATGGGGCTAACCCTGGGTTAATCAAGTTCAGCAGCACTGAAACACGAATCCGTTCCTGCGTGACCGTAGTTGACAGGCGTTGATCGTATAAGCTCTGTGACGTCAGTGCATGCCGAACGGTGGGTGGAGGAGCGGGGTGAGAGAGGAAATGCCGCAATTAGATTACGTCAGAAAAATTAATGAGCGAGATAATGCTTCTGGCAAGTATAAATGGGGGTGGGTGAATATCTTCTCAATCATTTCCCAAAAATAATTATATAAAATTATACATAAACGGTACGCAACGCACCTACACATTTATAAAATGCACACACACACACACACACACACACGATTTTTTTTTTTGGGGGGGGGGATGTGCTTTAAGGGGTTTTTTTTCTTTTAGAATGTTCCGTGTGTCTGTGTATGCCGTCGGTGCACCAGCAGGTAATTTTAAACTGTGTTCCTGCCCAGCTGCCCACTGCCGCACAATACGCCAAGCGGTGACCAGCACGCTCTACACCAAGACATGTTCTTGCTTGCACTAAGATTCCCCCCACCCTCTCACCATTCCACCTCCCCTTCTACCCCCTTCCAGCCCCTATCCCGTCAACATCACGCACGACGACAGGAAGTGGAGATCGGAGGCGGTGGCGGTGACGGAGACGACAACATCGGTACGACGCTGCGCTCCGGGGATTTCGCTCGTCTCCATCTTCAACCGGCTACTGGGACGACTTCTGGCACGAAAGGGAACGGTGGCGCAATGCAAACTGGGGGATGGTCAAAGGTCGAGTCACCGAAAGTCAAAACTGAGGGAAAGCACTAAGGAGACAGAGGAGGCATATCCTTGTGAATGCGGCGAAAAAGAGAGAGAAAGAAAGAGTGTGTAAGGGTGAAATTTTGGCACTTTTCTCCAAGTGTACTAAGTGAAGGACGAGGGAATAGGTTTGAGAGAAATGTTGAGGAGGCAGGGTCTAGCCACGTAAGGACCGTCACGCGGTTAGTGATTCCGGGGTCAAAACAATCGCAAATCAACTTCCGCCTCACTGCGACTGTCCGTTCGTGGAAGACGGGAAATCGCGTTCTCTGCATGTTAACGTCCGGTTGTGAGATTTTCGAGTCTTGCCACAGGACGCGGAAACGGGATGCCACCAACCCACCCACGCAATAGTTTCATGAGACGAGGATTCAATATTGTGCAAACAACAACAGCATCTGTTGATGACGACCCACCGCGAAATCTAGCCGTGTAGCTACCTACAGAAGCTATGAATGATCGCAGGGCGAGTCACAACTAACATCAACACCACAATTAGACCACCAGCAATCAAATGGCATCCCTTACGAGGCGCGAAATTATTAATTTTTTCCTCCACGAATAAAGCAAGGATATTTACGACAAAGATTCCTGGTGGGTACCCGGGGCCATCTAAACAGTTCGAGACCCTCTAAGTGCCAAAAGGCACAGACTCCGGAGGTTATAAGATTAACCTCCGACACTTGAAAAATAAAAAAAAGGCACATGAAGGAGACAGGAACCGTGTTGAAAATGCCGAGCATAAAAGGGACGCGTCACGCGGTCTGTAGGTGGCGCAAGCCGCGCAACCGGATTCTGTTGGTGATGTCGGCCAAGCACAGCCATCGGAGTGGTGGGTCATCTGCCGCTGGCAACAGTGACGCTCACGCATGCTGCTGACACTGGCTGCCAAGGAAACGAAAAACAGAGGATGTGACGGAAGCTTTATCTAACACCCACGCCTCGCCAGGAACTGACCAACGATGGAGCGACTGCCGGCAGAGAAAGGTTCAAGGGGAGAGCGGAGCAGAGGGAATAGAAAAGGGAAAGAATCTGAATGGTAAGGCCACCTGAGCTCCACCCTACCTACTTACCTACCCACTTCACACCTTTTGGTCCTCCCGAGCACCACCACCCAAAACTTTCCACGCCTCACAGCTGCAGCAGAAGCAGAACCGCTGTGTCGGCGATGGTCATTGCAGGACCCAGCTTCAGGGCTTCTGATAACGCAAAACATTGCGTACAGTACGCATTAAAAGCTCGGAGGACCCCTTCGATCTTTGTCAATGGGGTCCCAAGGGACCCCTTCAAATTTGGGCGAAGAACAGATACAAAATTGGGTAAGTGTAGTGTCTGACATCGTAGCCCAAGCTATTGTTGTCGTCTGCTACAAGGTGAGAGTAACTTCTTTACCACCGAGTTTTTTCCCTTACCCAAAAGAGTTCCATTAACCTATTTCCAAGCTGTCGTTGACAGCGTGGTTAAAATCATCGTTGATTTGTTGATTTTTGTTCACATTGTAAAGGGACCCTAAAGAATTTAGCCTTAGCAGAAGCCCTGAGCTTGTCTCTGACGCCAACGACTCTCGTCTTCAGGTAAAAGGTGAAAACGCCCAAACCGAGGGCATGGCCCCACAGACACGACACTGGTGAAGTCTATCCTTCACCTTTGACCTTTTACGAATTAGATACGGTGCCACTGTTCTTTAATCACTTTCGAAGACGCTATTGTTTCTTTACTACCAACAATCCGCGGCCCAGCTGCTTTTTTTCAATTTTAGTTGTAGTCTTTTATTTGTCTGTTTAAAATTACGTTTTATTTCTAAGGTCGTCGGCATGCGTGGCAAATGTGTCAGGCTGTGTGAAGAGGCAACAAGATGGCTCCGTTGCAGCAGCAAAATCGTCTACAGCCTCCGGGTCCAAAGATCGGAGGGACTGAGCGGCCAACTCCCACGCAAGGAATCCCGGAGCGAGCGCACGGGTTGCTACTGCAGCACAGTATAGCTAAAAAATATCTCCACCAACAAAAAAGACAGCCGACTTCGTCCATTGCTGCGCTTTGATCGACATCTTCGCCCGACACCCACCCCATCTCCCCCTCACACACACACACACACAACTGACCAACTGCTAACAAAGAAAGGTGGAGGTTAAGAGGAGGGAAGGAGAGGAGAAGAGGACGAGGAGGGTCAGGGGTTAATGGCAGTTACTCGATCGGACACTGCATCCAAGGTTTGCACGCACGCCCGACTGGTTCACGTGCACTTGCAACATCCTCCACCGCCCGGCAGCCATATATTAAGCGGCTACAATCTGCCCACCATCAACAACACTTGCAGCAGCGTCCACATGAGCCGCGCGTGACAGAAATAGGCCATCCCACTCGCACAGGGATGGGAGGGAAGGTGAGAAGGGGGTAAAGGTAAAAAAAATAATAAATAAAATAAAGGTTAAAAGAAAACCCAAGTTAAACTTAATGCTGATCTACGTCTTTCATGTCACTCCCACGTCATGTCAGGACGAATTATCTGAAAGGCCAAACGAAGACGTCTTTCTTTCATCATCTTGGGCAACATGATTTATTACATAGATACATTGCCACTTTTTGTCTGACGCTGGTGAGGACGGGAGGGCTGGGGACTCTTGCCTGGTAGTGCACCTGTAGTGAGTTTGATGGAATTCTTTTATGTTCTTGCCAGCGGTGAATGTTGCACTGCACAGCACACCCACGTTAATACGGCATGCTCAAAGAAAAGGACCTCCACTGAGACCCGTTGAAAATATTAGACGAACGTTTGACCAAGGTTCGTAAATCTTTATATTACTTTGTCAAATCTTGTCCTCTCTGACACTAGGTGGCGAGTCAAATGATTACTGAGATTCTGTGGTGCGATCTCTTGCCTGCTACTAACAATTCAGTGCAAGATACTAGTTCCCCAAAATTTTGGGGAATAACCCCGCGCTCTTACCTCCCCTTCTCGAGTGCCTCGAGGTACAAGTCTACAAATATCACCGAGTGGTGGAATTAGCGGCCGTAATGTATCCACACACGCGTTTGATGCCAACTTTTTTTTTTCGGTTAGCTATAGCCTTGACAGTGTAAACGTATCCTTGCACAGTCCTGCTTGCGTATAATTTCTAAACGACGCGCGTGAACGGCACCATCCGCTAACTAAACCGCCTACCCACCACCAGTTCTTTACCTCCCACAAAAACAGCCCCGTCCTCAATCTGAACACAACAGGTGTCGAATGTTGCAAAAGTTGTCGTCTTTCGCTTTCATGTCGTTTTATTTTTAAAATGTGCGTGTCTGTTTTAATTACAAAGTCCACCCAACTTTTATTTTTAACTCACGCGTCCGCAGACCTCTACCACTGCTGTGTTGAGATGGAGTCTGAGGAGGATGCGGGGGTTTGTGGTGTGACTGGGGGAGACTGGCTGATGCTGCCTGCCCACCTAACGTCGCCTAGACGACTGAAGCATATCCCTTTCCTCTACGATAATCGCATTAATACCGATATTATCTCGCCCGTGCTCTGCCCCGCTGACCGCTGCTGCCGCCGCCGCCGCCGCATACCGTGCACTCTTCGCATCCGCCTCCGACAAAGGTCACACAGCTTTCTGCACTTGCACGAGCTGCCTGCAACGAACGATGGTCAGTCTCTAGCCACGCGTGACTGGAATAGGTGCTAATGACTGTTCAGCCGAGACATCTCGCCCTCCTGACTAACCCCTTACCTTTCGGTCGGTGCATAGTCGGGGATCAGAGTGGAGGTGTGAGCAGCGTACTCGGGTTTCGGTTCGGCTCAGCTTTGAGACAAGCGGGCGAGGCAGTATCACGCCAGCGTTGGCGATATGGGAGGGGTGGGGGGGGTGAAACTAATGACATGGGAGGAAAATGCCAACCATAACCAGAGGGCGGTGTGTGTGTGTGTGTTGGGGAATGGGGTACAAGGGACACGGTACTTTAGTAGAATCATAGCTTGGTCTTTTTAGAGGTTGTTCTTTTTAGGGGTAGGGGGTGGGGAGAAAGTGTGCGTGTGAGCGAGAAGAGAATGCGTCTGTGTGGGCTGCGGGATTTGTGTGTGTGTGATAGAGAGCCCCCCCCACACACACACACAGAGTGCGAGCGCGAGATGTAAAATAATTTCTTATCACATTAATAAAAACATCAGTGCTATTCCCTCTCTTCCTTACACACACACTCTCTCTCTCTCTCTACTGCGCGGGCACGAAGTGTAAAAATAAAATGCTTAACACACTCGCTGATAAAAAAAATTGACATGATCATTATCCCTCTCTCAGTAACACACACACAGCAAGCACGCTGCTGACGTACACAAGCACACGCACGAATGAACCAGAACTTCGCGAAGCACCATCCCTCTGCCTCTGTTGCGATACCTGGACTGGCGACATCGATGAAGACGAAGACGGTGCATTGTGCTTTCTACACCGAAGTTTTAATTGACGCTGGGACCACCAACAGCCCGCTGGTCAAGTTTCCACCGCTCTGTTAACGGTCAGCGAGAGTGGTCACAGCGGTGCAGCTGTAACTTTTGACCAGCGACACCTTATCCGCGAGCCTGGATGCTGGCGGGGCGATGCCAAATTTTATAGCATCAACACCACAAAGGACAGCGCTAGGCTATCCGGGCAGGAACTCTCCCTCTGTAATTGTCAACACGAACCTCCCCTCTCCCCCACTGTTTACCAGCACTAGTTCTTGTTTTCCCCTTTCCTACCGTTTGGGGGCTGAGCAGTGTGTACTCTACGCCCCGAAGTTGGCAGCTAACAGCGCCTGTCGCATAACGGTGATTTGTCGAATGGGTTGCTCGGAATGCGTGTGTGTGTGGGGGGGGGGATTATTAGAAGGAAAAATGATGGAGTGGCGAGACTGTTATGTCACACTTTCTTTCCATAACAGTCTAGGATCTCTGTGACGGTGTGGCACTTCTGTACCGAGATGTCCAGCGAATTCTGACCAACGCCATCCTCAGCGCGTGCCACGTGCTGCTGTGAGGTATCCGGCGAAGCCTCTGTTCATAATGTCCACTAAGTGCTACTCACTATGCATCAAAAAGTCGCTGGCTGGCGGAAAATTTCTGGGGTGACCACCTCGGCGCTTCTTTCATGCAGCTGTACACTTTTTTTAAAGACTTCAGAGATAATTATTACCGCGCCACCAGTAACATCCGCAGGCCACAAATCACAAACGCTATCGCATTTTTACAGCGTGTCAGCTTTACTGACACAACTCAGCATGAACAAGCTGTGGATAGTTACAAAGGTCGTTAAACAGCAGTTCTGCAAAGTCATTACTTCTGCTGTATGGGTCATGCGCATCAAAGCGTGACCAGCGGAGTGCAAAAAAATGACCTGTAGTACCTTTCCACCCCCACAAACTCCGCTCTCTACACCAAACTGCTGGAACTGTGAACCAGTGACGGGCCAAGAACGGAGAGGGTGGGGGTAGATAGAGTAAGTAGGTGGTTGAGATGGCTGAGCACCGTAGCTGGTTGATTAGAAGGGGCGATTACCAGGCTTCGCCACGTGTCTCCTTCGTGAAACGCTACTCTGCCCTTGCAGCGTGGTGCCTGATATCCTCTCACCCACCCACCCAGTCTGGCCTTGGAGGCTGGCTGAGCTTTGACGGTCACCCCTCTCTCAAGCTGTCTTACTGCCATCACATTAACAATGCACACAAAGAAAGCCATTGTCTTTTTTTATTTGGCGCATTTGTGTGCGTGTGTGTGTGAAAAAAGAGACGGTCCAAAGTATAAGCAAACTCAAATTCAGTCCATCTTCCTCTTTAGCGCAAAATTACATGAATCTTCTTCGTTCCTAAGACACTGAATCAAAAGGCCCATTTGTCACAGTAAACCTAAGACAGACGCCCCAGTATGCCAATTTATCAGAGCATTAGGTTCGTTCTACGTAAAACGGCTTCGGTCTTCGCGTTGATCCGGCAACGGCAGTAGTTCTTGCCCGTCCCTTTGCGGCCGTGAAGCGTCTACTCTTTACGTCCCCTTTTAACATTAAAACATTACACCGTAATGTTGGTAACTGTAACGCATTTGTCTACCCTTTCAACATTAAAACATTACATCGTAGTGTCGGTAACTGTAACGCATTACTCTGCGCGTCCCCGTTGGGAAGGGTAACCATCACTGTACGTTCTACTGGTAACTGTAACATGTAACGTCCCGTTTGCACATGTAAACATTACTCATTAGGTTCCTTTTGAGGCTGTAAAACATTACTCCGTATGTCCCGTTTACAGACCGTACACGATATTTTCATCTCATGTTAGCAGACGGTCAAACATTACTGCCCATCACACCGTTAGCAACCATAGATCACAGGGCCTCGTACAATCTGCGCAACAGAGAGGAGGTGGTGCGGTCTGGAGAATTGGGCAGGGTAGGTATACTAACGTATAAGTTCCCGACATCCTGTACCCCGACACCACCAACCCCGCCCCCCATTTCCCTCAGCAACCAAGGCACTGTAGCACCACGACACACCTGCCACGCAAGTGGTTGCTCCTGGCGACCATTGATAACGATGGATGTCAACGACGAATGCAGCGATCAAACAGCATTTCGCAGACCGACACCGAAAACAGAATGGCGTTGACAGAGACAAGAAAACATTGAAAGAAAAAAAGCAGAAATCCTTACTCGCTTCAGAAAAAAAAGCTATTTTACGTCGATGCTGGTGGCGTTGGTGACGATGGTGATGTCAATATTACAGCCAGGACTTTCTTTTCCCCACCCTTCACCACTACCTTACAGGTGACTTTCAGATGATGACAGCACCACCAAGAATAAGTTTTGTTTACAGCGGGCACTAAGGATGTCACCAAGACTGCAAAAGCTTAGACTTACAAATCACATACCATCGTGGAGGGACAATTTGTCCTTTCGTTAGAACAAACGGATGTCAAAGGGTTAAACAAAATTGTCCAGTGACAGCGACCACGGGGAAGCAGTAGAAGGGATCAAAATCCAAGTCAGCAAGTTTGGTTTCGTAATGCAGCTGTTTCTGTCAGCATTACTATTATTATTACTGATGACATTGTTGACGCTACTTTGGTGGATTATTTCATCTCTAGTTCTCGATGACCTCGATCTCGATAAAGCTTGTCGCATAGATCGTGTGTCGTAGCCACACGAGCACCAGGCGGACATGCGTGCAGGGAGGAGGAGGTATCTGTATGTGCGTGTGTGTGGAGGGTGGATGGGAGATAGCGAGATGGGGGAGGAGAGTGTAGGGTCGTAAAGGGCAGCCTTGGCTCTAGGCCGGAAAGGAGATGGAAGAGGAAAAGGGGGGCGTAACCCTCAGCATCACATGACAGGTCTACGAGTGTACGCTAGTGTCGACGTCCTGAGCGTCTGGAGAAAAAAAATAATTCCTTTTTTTTCTTTTTCTTGCAGCTTAGCATCTATACACAATTTGTGACACAGCCTCTTTGTACTATTCTTCAAGCAGGCTTGCTTCACCATTGCATGTGGCATCTGTGTACAGGGCTGGCTGCCTTGCCGTGATATATAGCCTCAATTGCTGGCTCGGCGTAAAACACCAATTCCCCTTGCTTCACCATTATCTCCCCCTTCCCCCCCCCCACATACAACTGCCCATAACTTTCTTTAAAAGCCATACAGCATACGGGCACATTTTAGTACCATGGAGGGGTAGGTAGTGAAGGGGTAGAGGGCGACATACGACACCCTCATGTAACCTATCCCCCCCCCCCAACATCCCAGACGCGCTGCTCTGACCTAACATCCGCTGAGGTCAAGGCTGACTTCCGGTCTCACTTTTGTCCGGTAAAACACTTATTTTTTTCTCCCAGCTCAGCATCTTGTTTACTTCAACAAGGGCAACTGCCCGCTCAGCTGCCTGTCTCAAAAAACCGCGCTTGCCCAGGGTCTTGGCGAACTGGTGCGAACACAGCATCCCAGTTATATTATTAAAGGTTAAGCAGAACACAAATATCTATGTTTGGCGACAGATTTGTAGTCATTTGCCAAACGCTGTCACATATCTCACAAAAAGTTCAGTTAAGAGGACCTTTGATGTAAACAGGATGTATATAGATATGACTATCGTCTATATACAGATGCATCTCTTGATCAGATCTTGTACCCGTACATATTTAACAGTTACATATTGGGCAACGGCCGGTGAAGACTGCCCCGTAGCCTCCCAGGACTCGCATCCTAGAATGGTGCCCACACTGTCGTCACCAACAACATCCCGGTGCCTTGCAACAATGACAACATGCACGTCACGGAAAGAAACTGTGATTAGGAAGAGTCGGCAGGAGTTGGGTGCGGGGTAGACTGGTGATCTAAGAAGTGTTAAAACGTCTAACTTGCACATCGTCTAAACTGTGCATTCCTCTCTCACCCTGTACGACCCTCACCCCCCCCCCAACACACACACACACTCGCTGTTGCGAGGCAGAGAGATTAAGAATACCGAAGAGATTTGGAGAGGAAGGAAGGTTGGTGAGGAGTGCGGGGGAAGTCGGCGTTTGTGGCGTGACCCCTGGGTGGGGTCAATGTACAAAAAAGTGCATCGACGTCTGCACTAGTTGACTCTGGTATGGCACGAACACACGCACCCATGTACAGATGCGAGTAAAGTGTCAACACAGATCATTCCTATACCCTACCCAAAACTCCCCCCTCTTTCTCTCTCTCACTCATACACACACATACATATGCACTCACACATTGTGCAACATATAAGCAGACTGAAGATCAAGCAGGTGATGTCACTAACTGCAGTGCCAGGATTCATAAACAGACATCTGATTCTCGTACCCCACCCCCCTTCCCAATGATAACCAAATATATCCTGCAGTCTCTTACACTTCTTAATGCCTCTACTAGGAATAAATAAATCAAACAAAATAACCCATCCAGACGAGTTTTCACAGATGAGATTATATCAAAAAGTGTACTATTTACGTTAGTACTATTTACAGACAGTATCTCTGGAAGAGTTGCATGTAAGTTCCTACTTCCAGTTTGCACGAAAAACACATCGCGCGCCTCGTTCATCCCTGTATAACGTATCGGCAATTTAATGCATGGTAAGAAAAAATAAAACCCCTTCATGCAACCCTGAAGGACTTAGGTAATCACATTTTTGTCCCAGCCCCAAAACTCCATCCCTGAAGGAGTTGTCACTCTATGAGTCAATAATATAATCACTCGCGAAATTTGACCCACTCTCTTTTTTTTGTGTGCACACACACACACACTAATACATATTATTTTTTGTGTAATGACCAGTTCTCTGTGCTAGTCTACTCCTGCTGTTATCATGTTACCTGTTTCGGGGAACGAGGGGGGGGGGATGAGAAGCCTGCTAGCGCCTCGTAAATGATCTGACAGCAGTTTGTGTAAATAATCCACGGTTCATATAGCAGCGTCGTCGAGTGGGGGGAGCCTTGAGCCAACCCGCTGCACGAGAGTCATGCAAACCTTTATGCAGCCCACTTCAGAGTGTACTTCAGCAGTTACGGTTCGCCGTCTTCTCCTTTCTCCGAACAAACAAGAGCTGTTACCCCGGGAATGAATAATTCTAACGCTAGCGCGCGCGCACACACACACACACACGTGTTGTCTTTTGCTAACAGCGCAGTAAAAAGAAGAGACTTAATTGATATTCTACTGTTGTAGTTATCAAGGAAGCCGGTTCGGGAAGATGATGATGTCGAAGAAGAGAGGGAGGAAGGGAGGGGGTTGCGTCGGGTGGACTCCACAGGTGGGAACCCGCCCACGTGACTGCGCATGTTCAGTATATCCCCTAATCACCCAAAACAACATATCCCCATCCGGGGCTTCTTTTGTCTGCTGGTGTGATATCAGCTTAAGGAGTGGAGGTGAACACAACCAACTGACGAAAAAAAAAAGTCCTTTTCATGTCCTGTTTGAAAAAAAATTACGGATGTTAGATACGAACCCGTAAGTTCCCAACTATAGTTGTGTCAAGTGTTAGATTGCTGCGCCATCTGGCCTCCAAGCAATGATGATTATGTAGATGATGATGATGATAAATAAGATTGTCGTGTCCTGTTCAGAAAAAAAGGAAGCTGAAGTTGTAGTTAAAACGTTAGCCTCAAAACATGTATCTATCCGGCAGATCTTGTTCATCTGAAAACGTGTATCTGGCGGATCTTGTTCGTCCCTCAGGAGGAAAGCGAGACTTACAGAAAGTGGAATTCCCGGACGTGTTCGTAACAATATCTGGACAGGTAACCAAGCTAAAGGTGGGTACTGTCGCAGAAACCGATCTCATCTGTGAGAGCTTGAGTTTTGGTAAGAGTCGCCGACGTCGTCAATTCTCTCTCTCTCTCTCTGGGTGTTGAAAATGAAACGCGGTCGTAGCTACCCCGAGGGTAAGATGCATGCTGCCGGCTACATCCTGCCAGTTTGATCGTGATTGATTGTCATTGCAATTCTTACAAATTTATTCCGCTGTATTTACCCAGTGTTGCTGCTCCCGATATAATCTCTCACACACACACACACACACAATGCCCTTAGTAAAAGTGCAAATGCTTTTAAAGCAGAAAGTTGCAGTCAGTTGAAACAGGATGTGATAAACAGCTATTAGCTGTCACAAACGTTCGCTGGTTGTCTTGATTCTATGGTATCCCACGAAGGTCCCTCTTTTCTCTATCCGCTCACTCCCCCTTACCCACCTCTCTTCTGCCACCTTCCCGTTGTCCACTCCAACCTTCCTCGCTGCCACATCAGAAAATAACGTAAATAAGAAAGAAAACAGTTCTGATGTGACACCGGGTAGTTTCTGAAACGGATTTGACGGTTTTGACAGAAGACACCCTTCACAAGCTGTCCAGATTGCTGAGGTTCGAACTAGGAGTCCGACCGATCATAAGGTTTCGTCGAACCTTGTTGGGAGGGTGGGATGTGGTGGGGCAACCAACCGCAAAAGAAAACAAATGTGTCGTGGCACGCCAAAGCGTCGTCCCCGGAGCAGCCAATCAGAATAGTCGTTTGAAGGACGTTCGCGAAACCATGCTGATGATCACTTCCGTCATGACTGTCATTTGTCTGCTTGTCTTGCGAGGCAAAACTTTTATAACGTAGGAGGGATGGGATGAAAACCTAACTTTCCCCTTTCCTCCCACAGAACCTTATTTCACGCAAGGTCTAACCAAGGGACGTTAATCTGTGTTAGAGCTTGACCATGGTTGCCGAGGGAGAGAGAAGACGAGGTAGACACAGGATACCGTCAAGACGGTGAGGTGATACAATGAGCAGTGAGTACCTTCACTGTCTCTTCCCCCCTACACTTAGAAACTTTTGAGACATTGTCGACCCCTGGAGACTTACCACCCGTCATACTGCGGATAGTCTGCTCATCTTCCCTCCCATAAGACCTCCAGGTCTGCAGGGTCTTCATGTTCCTTTTTCTTAGCCAGATCGTCTTTAAGGGTGTTCGGGTCTGTCGCCAGCTAGACGTTGTATAGGTCAGAGAAGCACTCTGTCCATCGATCTAGTGGAGCCTTCTCTTCCGTAAGGAGACTGCCAGCGCTGTCTTCGATGACAGATGACTTTTGCTGCTCCCCTTTATTTGTGAGGGCGTGTGGGCAGGTGAAGGGATTTATTGCCAACAACTTTATTGTTGTTGCCCCAAAACATCCCTACCTTTCTCCACTGCACCTCTCTTCAATCCTGGTTTCCCTGCCTGCCTTCATATCTATCCTGAACGTGTTTTTGCGACATGCGACCAGATGACCGTTTTCGCCGTGCACGTGCACAGCCGACACGGCACATGCGCAGAGATCAACGTCATCTACAGGACGGATCGGTGCTGAGGTCATAGCGAACGAGCGAGAGACTGCTACAGCGAGTGACACAACGGCGTATATGAAGGCAGAGAAATGGAGTTGGAGGAGGGGGGGGGCTGAAGTCTGCTGATCTCCTGCAGACAGTTTCCAAGCCGCCACGAGCTCAGATGGGATAATCTCCAAACCCCTGCAAGCTCTCAGCAACTCTCAAGCTGAGTCAGTCTCTCTCCCACACACACACACACACACACATACCAAAAAAAGAAAAAACAAAAAAAGCTCACCAAGGAAAACTGCATTTGTATCTCCAGATCTATACGTCATTTAAAACCCACTTCTCATCTTTCAACTGTGGGTACACAACAACCTTCTGCCGCCATTGGCGAAAATCGGATACAAAATAGCAGAGAAGAACGTGGGGAGGGGAGGGCCAGAGAGCAAGCAGGTGCTGTAGCTTTCGAAATGTAATCGTGACCACTTCGTTGCAAACCCACCACCACCGACGTCCGATGTACGGCTTTCGTACACAGGGATGTAAATAAGATATAGTTGTCTACTGGGAGATTTTTCCAGCCCAACAGTTGCTGCGCTCGAGATGTGGAGCTGTATTCGAAGCCCGCTGGGGAACTTGTGATTCGTAATAAAACCCATCCACATCATGGAGCTCTTTTCCTCTCGCCCCAGAAGGGGATTCACGATGTACCGGAGAGTTGGGTTTGGACACGATGAACCACTTACAATCCATTGCCCCTCCAGACATTAGGTTTAGAGGACCCTGCCCAGTTCGGCATCGTTGTCCGAGTTCGGGGTAGCATTGTTGATTTGCGGTCGTCACATCTGCGACCGCCAGTCGTTTCGCTAGCTTGCTCCGCCAAAAGGTGAGGGTGAGCAGAGGTGGGGATGGGTGGAGGGGTGGGGAGGAGGAAACATTTGCTTTCAGCTCACGAACGAACTTTTGGGAGCTTTGCTGAGAGATCCCGCTCAAATCCTCTTTGCGCACAGCGCAGTTTCCAGTCGCAGCTGTGTGCCCGACCTTTCACCCCCTCCCTGCAGCCCTTGCACACCTGACTTGCCTGCTGATCACCCCCTCCCTGCAGCCCTTGCACACCTGACTTGCCTGCTGATCACCCCCTCCCTGCAGCCCTTGCACACCTGACTTGCCTGCTGATCGGTGGCGGGTTTCTTGACCTCAGGAGACCTTGACCCTATCGATCGCCTGACGTCATACAGCTACAGCGACAAGCAAAGCAGGAGCATCTCGGCAACCAGCAGTACAACCCACCCAACCCCCCCTCCCCCCGGCTTTATCCCGCCTCTCACCCACTTACCCACAAAACGTCGCGTCAACCAATGGCATGCCAGAAATACCAGCATGGCATGCCAGAGAACACTCATCAATCAGCGGCATGCCCCGCTGCACGCCACCCTTGCCCTCTCGCTCAGCCTGCAGCCCGAATGTGTATACAGGTCCATGACTGCACCTTCCTCTTCACCCCAGATGGAGACTTTACGAGAAAACAGTCTCAAGTCGGTATGATGACTTTTTACTTTGGAGCGTGTATATATATATATAGTGAGGGGGTGATAATGTGGCAAGCATTATGTCACCAAGCCGGGCCTGTAGATTTGCTGGCCCGAGCGTCAGATGAACGGAACACACAAAACCTCTCTAGTTTCTGTCTGAGATTCGCTTCCCGAGGATCTGTCAGTGTCCTTAACGGTTCACGAAAGTCAACGGAATGCGCTAGAAACGAGGGACATAGGAGGCTGTCAGAAAGGGGCGGGGGAGTAAGCGAAGGGTGTGGGGAAGTAAAGAACGCTTCCACGAGTGGCAGACATCACATCTGTAGTGACGCCATGCTTAGAAACCCGTGCCTTTGTTTTTGGTCAAAGCAGAAATGTGGAGAGTGGGGTAGGGGAGTGATGGAGTGGGGGGAGGAATTGGTGTTTTACGCCGAGCCAGCAACTAAGTCTATATCACGGCAAGGCAGCCAGCCCTGTAAACAGAAGCCAAATGCAGAGAAAGAATACCGTGCCCGAGACGAGAGCTGAACGCAGGACAGCCAATCTTCGCTGTAGTGGTGACAGGCGCTAACCGTTGTGCCACCAGGCCGCCCGAGTGATGGAGTAGGGAGGCTACTGTCGTGTTCACGACAAAACCTAGAGCCGCGGAACGAAAGATAGGGAGCGGGAGGGATATACATTTTTTTAACCACTTGAATTAAGGGAAGATCAAAGTGTTTGTTCCTTGTGCACTTTTTTATGTTTTCAATTCCCGAAAAGCGATTCCAGATACTTGCTTGCTGTCAGCAGACATGCTCGAATGTGTTCGCAACACTTCCATTGACTTCCCCCGTTCTCTGGCTTGCTCAGTATCGATCGTTGTGTACCCCCCCCCACCCCACCCACCCCCCAAAAAAAAAACAACCAACCCACTTCGCCACCTCAAGTCCCCAACTCCTCCCAGATTCTGCTCTGTCGCTTTCTGCCATGCGGACCACCAGTTAATTGTCTTTTACGAACCACTGCGTCCGCCGTCACGCTGCGGTGCTGACAAATCTGTTTCAGCCACCATCCCGGAAAAGAAGGGGGGCATGGCCAAAGAGAGATACCTTTGTCTCTGACTATCTCTGATCTATGATGACATTCTCTAGTCAGGTAAACAGACCTTCCCCACCCCCACCCTGCTAATAAAATGAGATCCATTTAGCTGCTTGATAAACCAGCACTTTGCCGATGCTTTGTGCACCCATCCCCAGGTCGTCTTTGTCCACCCCAAAAGTAAGCGACAATTTGCCACATTATCAACCCTCATTTGGCATTCAATCTGAAACAGCCTCTGAGGTAGCCTTATCTTTCTCTTTAGTGTCTGCCCAAACCCCCAAAGCTTCCGGTTCAAAGCTACGGTAACTGGCCAGCCATGGACGCCTTTCACCTATCGGCCTTTTGAGCAAGGGATATTATCAAAGAGCCCGATTCATCATCATCATCTAGTCCTTCGACCTATTAGGCCATGTGATATTACCACCCTCGATTTTCTGCCATTCTCTAGGATGCCCTGAAGGAGAGAGAAGTCTGCTCTTGGACGTTGATTACTATGTCATCATAAAGGTGACTAGTTACGGTGACACATAATGGTAACATGAAAGACACAACTACCACACATAATGCTGACCCATAGAAGTGATACACAATACTGGCACAAACAGAAGTGGCACAGGCGAGACAGAGATGAGAGAAAGAGACAAATAATCCGATAAAGAGAGAGAAAGAGCAAGAGAAAAGAGGACTCATTTAGTTGTGGATGGAACTGCAGTCGTTCGACTGTCATCTGATAGCACTTGCTGGGAAAGGAGCGCCCTGGAGGAAATACTTTCATATCCACCTATCGGTTCAACACGTAAAGCAGCAGCAAGCAACAAAGAAAGAACCCTCCGCAATTATCACCAATCTACTCCCCAGCTAACCACGAAATCACGTGACCACATCTTCCATGACCTAACCCTGCGCTTTTTCTAGATCACACTGTTAATGAGCGAAGGAATGACTTTACTGTTTACAATGCTGGCACCATGTCACAAGGGCTGAATGCATGTATGCCCTGTACATTATATATAGGCATTCAGTCGCTTACAGTTCTATACACAAATCACAACGATGATCCGCAGCTGTAAAGGTCTGGCATAATAAACTGCGTGGTGTTGACTACATGGTTCGTACTTATGTCGCTAAGTAACATTGTTATCAAACGACCGACACAAAATTGCATGGGTACCGTAAATTTCGGACTACAACCCGCGACTTTTTGTCCCCAGCTTAAACAGCGATGTGGCTTGCTTGCGATTTTTTCTGATTCCGATTAACTTTTCGATGAGCTCCATGTTAACTGTTAACGTTGTTACAGTGTTAACTGCTCACATTTTTAAATCGAAGCCGAGTTTTAAATCGAAGCATTCAGATCAGCTGCTGAAGCACACACGCTCATCGTGCTGAAAACGAGACGAAATTCCTACGATGCAAGTTTCAAGTTTATATATTTGCGGCTTATAAACCAGTGCGGTTTATTTCTGAAAAAAAATTATTATTATTTTTAATTTCGTGGGACGGCTTATAAACAGGTGCGCTCAACAGACCAAAATTTACGGTATATATTTCTCACGTACCTCAACATAATCAATGAAGTGTGTGTTTTTTTAAAAATAGGTAAATTTTCATTTGTGTATACCTACTTACACTTTCACAAAGCAACATGCCCACTCAATACGGGTTGGACATAAATACCCTTTTCTTATTTTTTCTTCCATTTTCTACGCAATCCCATTAATAGGCCGGTTACAAAGACCAAGCTCGTGCCTGCTTAGGAATCCTGTCGGCCCTAAGTTCCCTCTAGTCTCCCGCCAAGCTAAACACTGCAGGTCTTCAAATCGCAGGCAGTGCCTGCAGGATACGCTCTGGGGTTTGGATCTCTGGGTCACAAGGGGCACTTGTCGATGAGAGCCAGCCTCAGTCTAAGACCCGCCAACAAGAGCGGCCAGTGGTCAGTCTGGAGTCTGTAAATGGTGGCTCGCTCGTGCTCGTCGAGGCGCCGGATGGTCATCAAGTATCTCTCCAACGTCGCCTTCAGGCAGAGCGGTAATCTTTGCACAATAGCCTTACATCTCACGACAACTACTTACCCTTGCTTCCTGACTACGGCCTCAGGGATACACACAAAAAAAGATTGGATGGTCTAGCTGGTGAAATCTGCTGCCCTCGTTGGACATGTTTGCCGCGGTTAAATACCAAACTCGTCCACAAAGTCGACCACCTGGGGTACCCGAGTAATGATCCCGCCTTACCAGGCCTTCTCTCCGCAACTCCATCCAAGTACCCCTTTCCCCGCAACAACAAAAAAAAAAGAATCTGCGATTAAAACACCAGGAAATAATGAACCTAAGCGCCAGGAAGACGTGTTCAGCCCAAGTTTTCAAAGTCGGCACACATGAAAGACGAAGCCTCGGGGAGGAAAAAGATGAAACCTAGATGAATCAACGAAACTAAAAGATTGGGGATATGAATGGGCGGTGGTGATCCGGGTAGAACAGGCGATTTCCGATCTGCGGTGGAAAGCAACTATGACGGAACTGTCGTGAAGGTGAGCTTTGACGAGGATACAGACGACGAGGTGTGGAAAATGATGACGTGGAACCACCCACATCTACCTACCCCAAAAAATGTGGTGGAGGGAGGTGTGGAAGGAAGGAAAGAGTACGTCAAATCTGCAAAAGCGGTGAGCCGACAGATCAAAGGGACTAGCTACCTCAGGCGCTGCTATCGCCAAGAAGACACCAACCGTTTCCCTCTGCACCCCTCATCTCTCTCTCTCTCTCTTCCCCCATCACACATACACACCTTTATGCCCCCTTCTCCCCCAGCAGGCCGGTTCCTTTCAATAAAAAAAAACGGGTTCACGTGGTTAAAGTTGATGTGCATGATTGCACCGGCATTCTGTGAGGTTGCGCGCTGTGATGCAAGCCTGCGATTAGCTACCCTCTATTTCCTTATACCCCAATAGAACACTTCAGGCAATTTTATCATCACTACCCATCACCACAGAATGTGGTATCCTTTTTTTTTATTGGAGGGACGGAGATACATGGTTTGCTTTTTTTTTTCCTTTTTTTTTTTGGGGGGGAGGGAATTTCAGAATACAGATTAAAGTTTTTTCATCTTTTCTAAAGCACTCCTGCCTTTCCTCCACTAATGAAATCTGCCTGAAACCTGAAAGTTGTTCAGTTCCGTTGAGAGGAAAAAAATAACAATAAAGTTTAAGTGCACGGATCTTTCAGTACAGACAACCATGTAACACATAAACAATGTCATTCAGATCAGGAACACGACAAATTCAGTTCTCATTAAACACCAGCTGTGCACGGGAACTGTCAGAGTTCGCTTACACAAAGGCACCACCCACTTAACAGTCTGATGCGCCCACGCAGACGACAAGAGACCACCATCCCGCTCCGCTGCAACGTGACTTTATTACAAACACCTCATTGTTCGATACCTGGCTTTTTTAAGATCTAGAAACTTGCAGTCAATGATATTTGCGAACAGCCATCAGTAGAAAACAGCATGAATACTCTGAATTTTTTTTTTACAATTTTTATATAAAAGTATAGGACAGCAACGTTTCTGGAAGAAAAGCGTGACGCCATGTTTGTACTAAGGAATCGGGTACGATGCTGTTAATGAACTGCGTTTAATAAACCGGGCGACATAAAAAATTTTAGTTGGATGGGTGTTATGTACACATAAAATTACGCCTGACATTTAAGAGTTCCGGGTGGCTGTTCCAAAGATATATATATATATAAAGTGGAAACTGCAACATTTTCTTCCTAGTCCCTAATAAAATGGGAGAGGGAGTGTACAAATGCGTTTCTCGTAACGCCATGTCGCGATTTCAGAAGTAAACATTCGGTTTATTCCATCCCCCCACCCCCGAAAAAAAGAGAAACTCTGCAAAGTGCGTAGGCGAAAATATCTGGTTACTGAACACACTAACGGAGAAGATTGCAAAATAAAAAAATTAAAAGCAGCCCAAAGGTTTTATTTCTCTAAACTGACCACAGCTTAGCTCAAGTGACTTCTTAACCGGTGTAAAAACTGTCGAAAAGTAGACTTTGCCAAAGTTCTACGGGGTCATAGAGATAAAAAGAAAAAAACAAACAAACGCAGTCATGACTTTCAAGATATGACCGGTTAAGAGGACAAACATGATCGGACGTTTGACAACTTTAGCAAAGTGTTTAAGCTTCTCCAAATATTCACTCACATTTGTCTGGTTATAGCGACCTTTAAGAAAGTGCTCTGTCTGCTATATGACGAGCAAAACTTCGCAAAAACAAACAAAAAAAAGAAGAAAAGAAAGGAGAAGAGTCCCGTATTCCCTTAATTGGTTTGTCACGGGTTCAGCACAATAACCACATCCATCCCCTCCAGAGTAGTACTTCCTTCCTCGATTTGTTTGTAACTGAGGCACGTTACAAAAGCAGTTTTGTGACGTCGACGGACCAAGGAAGAGCACTTGCACAGCAGATGATCATGCCCCTTCTGCTGATGTGTACGGCATTCCCTCTCCCCCGTTTTCCCGCTCAATCCACCCCCTCCCCCCCATACATTCACACACTCCCTCTTCCCATCAGTCAACTGTAAAAATCTGGAACTCCCACGTAGACTTCCAATGAATCTGCGACAGTCCGTCAGCTGCTCTGAAAGAAGGGGCAAGCTTTTGTCTAGTATTCCTGTTGTACTTACGTCATTTTCCTTCCCCAACCCCCCTGTTATCAATATATACCCACTCCTTCCCTAGCACCCCTTTTTAAAGTTTTAAGTTATGGAGGCAGCAGGTGGCATAATCCGGACCCTGGGGTTCAAATGCAAATATATCCAGAGCGACCTCCAAGTGTCTACTCAAGAACACCACCGGCCAATGACCTGACATCCTCCCTGAAAAATCACGTAACCACCTTCCTCTCCTCCAAACTCCACACCCAGCGCGTGAAGAGAGGATTAGACTAAGACCGTCTTCGCTGATGGGGATGGGGAACGGGGAAGATAGAGAGTGAGACCCTGACTGACACGGAATCTCAGGTCCCCACCCCTCCCGGCCTCCCCAAACTCCTTCGCCCTCGCTGCAACTTTTCCCTCCAGGCACCGCTGTAGTTGCTGGTGCACGACAACACCCCAGCCCAGCCCCCGTCTGGTGACGTTGCGGTGAACGTTGACCTCCAGCGTGCCTCGGACTGACCTCGTTGTGGCGCCGACGAAGCCATCAGATGGTCGCTTCATTTTCTTATTTGGTTTTGTTGTTGCTTTGTTTTAACATGGAAGGAATACCTCTCTGTACATGCTACAGGATCATGAGTATAAGATGTAGGTAATGGACCATGAAGTGCCTTCTGTACCGAATCTGATGTTGGGGAAGTGGGGTGTGTACTATAATCTACAACTTGTTTTTGCTTCGTGGTCAAGTCCCACATGGGAGCTCATTACTGTTGCAGTGACTAGGAAGTGATGGCGGCACAGGGTCGCTTGACGACAATGTCTCTCCTTCCTCTTTAAATAAAATAATTTACTAATGTGCCCATGTCCTGATTGTGCTGAGTCACACTATGTCATCAGATGTGTCTCTTCCCTGTTGTTCATTTTTCTCACTCATCTGTATCATGACAACCACAGGTAAAATATTCCTGATTACACTTGGTTACAGTGGAGAGGAGGGGTGGAGGATGTGTGTATGTATATACACACCAAGAAAATCTCTTTTAAACTCAGTAAATAAAACAAGCTGAAATCAGTTCTGTACTTCACAAAAATTTGTCAGAATATTCCGCTTTGTTGGCTTCATTACTTTTTTAACATCTGCAGTCCTGCATGCAATTTTTTCAATGACACTGTCACTGTAGAAAACATTTTTCTCCATTCCCCCCACCCTCTCTCTTACACTTCCTGCTTCTTTAGAATAGTGCTAAAGATAACTTGAATCCTTCACATTCCTAATCTAATGCTGCCAAGTCAAAAAGTAATCCTGAACTCCACGACCCCCTTTTTAATCATACAATAAAAGGACAGAGAGCCTTAAACATTTCCACTGGAGCAGGTCTATCACAAGCATCACTTCTTCCCAGCTATCTTTCTCTCTTACATATCAAAAAAAAAAAAAACTCTTGTGATCACTCAATCCCCTTATTTACAGTGAAATACATTTGCAGTGAAATACTTTTGTTTTACTGACACTACATTTCCAAACTGTCAAATCTGTCTGATAATAGGCAATTGGGAATAAAAGCTGTTGCAATCTCTAACCCTATCATGATTTGCCAGGGGAGTGAAATAAATTTGACTCACAAAGGAAAGCAGAACTACCTGAAAAGAAAACATGCCAAAATCTTTAGAAACCACCCTGCTTTCATTTCCAGCTATGACTTCAACTTGGTCAGCAACTTTGATCTCAAGGTTACCTTAAAGGTCTATTGAACTCACAAAATCAGGCAAATACAATACCAGCAACATTTCTAAGGACCCTCTGACACTCCTTGTGTCCACAACACGCCCTCTCCCAATCAAGCGAATAAAAGCTTACATAAAGTATGCTGCCAGTTGTCCAATAGTTCTTTACGTCTCCAGATTTCTGATAAATTGACAAAAGCCAGAGAGGAACATCACTCCTCTTTTACTCTTCTAAATCTCTAACTCTTGCCTTCAAGCACTAAAACAATGCCCTTAAAAATTGCACAGCGCACAGCATCTGTTGCTCCTGCTTCCTCTCATCCCAATTAAGAAGTGAAGCCCCTCTCTTTTGGTGAAGAAAGAAAATAGCTGAAGAATCCAGTGATGAGAAAATCAAAGTTTTTGTTCTTGTGAATCATACAATCAGATAGAACTCAACTTGTTGAAAGAGTATCTAAAGATGCCAAGTATACAGGTGATGATCCTAGTACTGAGAGCTAATGTATAAACTAAATAAGCTCTGGACATGGACTAAGAATAGGGATGAGCCAGCCACAAACTTACCTTGCTGAGTGTGGTGTGGTTAATCTCTTACTTTTCTGTACACACTCACTCTTATGTTCTGCATGCACACACATGCACCTGCATGCACATTGATGTACCAAGCTGGCAACAAGGCTATGGATTGTGCTCAATACATACAGAATTATGTACATGGTGTGTGTGTGTGCAGCAAAGATACATGTGCATGCACACACTATACACATACAGGTATCCTTGGGTACACAAAACAGACACACACTCTCCCTTACTTTGTTGTGAGGAGGACATGGCAGGATGGATGTTGTCTGGACTGGCTCTCAAAGGGCTGCCTTCAAGCATGCTCTGCTGCACCTCCTGCAGGGAGGGACCTGATCCCATGACCACGGTAGGCTGCCTGTATGACATATCCTCTTCCCCACGCAAACTTTTGTTCACTTCAGCCATGTGCTCCAAGAATGGACCCTCCATCTCCTGACGCACAAGGGCCACTGGCATGTCTTCCTGCTCATGGGTGTGGGCACGAACAAGCAGGGGACGACCAACACTAAGGTCACCCTGTTTGCTGCCAAGAATCCTACTGCCAGGTGGCATATGCGCTGTGTAAGACATTGGTCCTTCCTGCCTTGCTTCTAGTTCTTGTGACGGATATGAATGTGTCCGTTCCAGAGGGTGGTGACCTCTGCCAGCTGCCAAGTATCCAGGTATCTGCTCAATGCAGGTTTGTCTACCATGGTCTGCAATTCTATGCGACTGCAGCTGCTTGACTAACGTGGAGTGATCTCCCTGGCCAGACAAGCGCTGTTGTATAGGTGAGGTCAGCACAGCGCCAGTCTGCATGGCCTGGCCAAAAACACTTCCAGGACTAACAATCACTTTAGACACTGGAGTTTTCGGGGTCAGAACATCGACCCCAGAGTCTTCGCTTCGCCCAGAATCCTGCTTGGTCAGGGAGATGCTACGCGGTTTGGCTACCATCGTATCGGCAATGATCTGGGACTGGAAGGCTGGTATCCCTGAGACTGAAGGAAACCGTGAACCAAGATGTGACATGTGGTCAGATGACGAGCCTGGGGACTTAGAGGGGGCTGGTCCCCAGCTCTTCTGTGGAGAGGTTATGAAGCTTTGTGGAACCTGTGGGCTTGTGTGGGGTGAGATAGGAGTGAAAGAGGTGGGACGGTACATGCCTGTAGGGGACTGAGCCTGTGCAATTCTTGGTGACACTGGATTTTGCGAGGGGGTCGGGGAGAATGCAGGGGTGGTTGACCTAGAATTTCCAAGGCAGACCAGCATGTTTGCTGCCTCTGTTTCATCCATCTCAAAACGAGAATGCTGCCTCTCAGGGTCATATTCTGTCTCTCTCGATTCTGTGGCCCACTCTATCTGTCCTTCTTTCAATTCGCCCTTTCGGCATCCAGGAAATGATGGAGCCTGCCTCAAGCCCTTACCTTTCAAAGACAGATGTCTAGAACAGAAGCCTCGTCGCTGGGACTCCTTCGTGCACCCTTCTTTAGAACACAGCCGGCGCCACTGCTTTCCATTGAACTTCTTTCTTATCCCATTAGGTGTTGACACAACATCTCCCTTCTTGTACCTCATGTTCATAGTGGGAGAACGTGGTGTACTCGACCGACTGCTTTCTGTCGACTGAGCACTCCGACTCCTGCTTGTGTCCCTTTTCTTCAACGGTTGTTTGGATCGATCATGATCGTTTTGTGACCTTGACCCTGATCCTGGGGTGGCACTGCCAGATCTTGGTGTGCTCATACCTGAAGAATCAAAGCTTGCATTGCCAACAGCTAGCATCTCATCCTCTGAGGACTCTATATGGTCAAATGATCCAGCATTTGATGAGACAGGGCGCTCCATAGGGTATCCCATGGGTGGGTTCATAATTGGAAGAAGCGGCTGTTGTGTCGGCTCACTCTCTGCTTGCTCTTCCAAGTCTTCAAACCATGGTGGCTGCAGGAGGCGAACGTTCACCCGCGAGATCCAGTGTTCATCACTAACATTTGTGTACAGCATGGTATTGAGCTTCACTCTGTAGGTTGTCACCCCCTGCAGCATTCTCTTCTCCATTACTGTGCCCTCATAGAAATGGTAGTTATCAGTGTCAATGCGAGCACAAACAGCAAGCCCAGTCCTAATCATCGTCGGCATCGGACTGTTGTCACTGATGATTTCACAGGTGGGAGAGTCAAAGACATTGTCATAACTGATCAAGCTCTCGTCATCAAACTCGATGCTCAGATGCTGGTTATTCTTGTTTCCTTTGATGATACCAGGCTGAAAAACGCGATTTCGGCGGGCAAGGACTCTGTGGTTCTTCCACTGCTTGAGATCTACCCCGACCTGCTTCACAGGCGGGTGAATCGGAAACGTTGGGGAAAGAGTTGGGCCAATACCCCCCATGTCAGATGCTTTCCGTTTTTTGGGCGGTTTTGCGATGGCACGTCTAGAGGGCTCAATGGGCGGCCCTTCAGTGTTGCTTTCTGGCGTGAGCCTGGTGGGAGGCAGAGGCACGGGAGAGGGTTTGGCAAGGTCGCTGGCAGCTGCTGCAGGGGGGGAGTTTAGAACAGGTGGTCTTGACATCTGATGTAGCAGGGGCATGCTACCAGCAATGGCCTGCATGTGCTGCTGCTGCTGTTTATGCATCTGCTGCTGCTGTTGCTGGGCATGCAGCTGTTCTGCATGCAAGTGCTGCTGATGTTGCACAAACTGTTGTTGTTGTTGTTGCAGTAGCTGATGTTGCTGCTGATGATGCAACAGCTGCAATTGGTGCTGTTGTTGTTGATGCTGTTGCTGAAGTTGATGCTGCATGTGAATCTGAGAAGGTGGCTGTGGCACATCTTGGGAAAAGTGTTCAGCCTTCTCTGAAGGGGTAATCTGCTGCTGCTGCTGCTGCTGCAAATGCCTAAAATGCTGCACTTGTTGCTCCTGCTGCATCTGCTGTTGCACACGTTCTTGCTGCACATGCTGCTGATGAAAAAGTTCCTGCTGCAACTGTTGCTGCTGCAGTGGGGACAGAGTAGGTACCTTTGGCTTTGACTGTCCAGCTGTAGGATCAGGCTTTGCATCAAAGGAGGGACTGGTGGTGCGCTTCGGCTGTCGTATCGTCCTCCCCCCACGCGTTGTTGTCGTGACGCCGATGCCTCGTTTGTCTGGATCCCTGCCCTGCTGTTTGGATGAGGCCTGTTTCTTTGGTGCCTCGCTCTCTCCTGATGGACTGCCAGGAACAGGAGATAAGGGCTCTTCATGATCTTTCGAGGCAGAGGCCCCTTCTTGTGCATCAGCATCTGCAGCCCCTGCCTTCCACCTTGTTTTTGGTGGTCTTTGGCCAGTTGGAGAGGAGCTGTTGGACCGACCCCGTCTGTTTACTCGACTGTCACTGCGTCGGGGCATGTCTGAAACAATGAAGGCCAGTAGTAGCAGCCTACTATTTCAAATAATTTCACAACAAATTTAAGCATGTTTACTAGTGTATGATGGTCCACAAGTCATTACCAGAACATACTGAATCACAACAGGCAGTTCTTACACTCTATCTACAGAGACAATGTTACACCCCACAACAAAGTATGACCAGTTAATATCTATTTATGTCTCAGCATCAGATCCCATTATCTCTGACATATCAAGCTCCACATAATATTATATTTAGCATGACCTTTTTCAGCTCATTAGGGAGCGAGGTGTTAGAGACCTCACTTTTCTCGGGGCCAGTTTAACGAGGCAGTACCCATCTATTCTCCCTTGTGGCCTTATCTTCTTAAACCCTCTTTAGAGTCAGGTACCCAGTCCCATCAGCTGGGTCAATTGGGGGAAGTGAGGTGCACTACACACCTCTCAGTTTGGATGCCAGTGCTCTAACACTAAGCTACTCATCCCCAAAGCAACGCCACCACCGGGCTATCTGCGTAGATGATCACCTAACTAGAATCCAGCGAACATTTTTGAATTGTCGCTTTTTTTGTGCTACTCGTTTCTTTCCAGCAGTAACAGCAACACTGCATTGTTTAAAATTTAAATATTTTCTGTATGTCTGCTGCATAATTACTTAATAATAATAATAATGGGATTTATGTAGCTCATTTCCCCAACCGAAGACTCAATGTGTCTTACAAGATGCAAGGCAAAGTGGGTAATGATGTCGTATAACAGA
The DNA here is from genome assembly GCA_004794655.1 of Marisa cornuarietis. Taxonomy (NCBI): domain Eukaryota; kingdom Metazoa; phylum Mollusca; class Gastropoda; order Architaenioglossa; family Ampullariidae; genus Marisa; species Marisa cornuarietis. The sequence goes on from SMMW01000521.1 coordinate 602,021, forward strand.
GGAGGGTATTACAATCAGGCAAACATACATACACACACACATGTACAGTAAACATTGCTAAGAATTATATCAGCATGACTGTAAACAAGAAGTCTGCAGAAAATTGATTGCAGCAAGGCAGCATAGCCAACAAGAATGCATTTTTTTCTCCCTTTTGTGAAAATGATGAAAATGAGGTTAACACAACAGTTAAAGAAAATCCAAACACTGTTCCCACGTGAATTCTCAAATCTCACACATCAACGAATTCATTTGATTCTTGTAGTAACCAGCCTCACCTACATGTCCTCTGATTCTTGCTGCACCATTGTGATAAGAGCAAGAGCGAGAGATAAATCTTTTAAGAAATCAGACACATCCTGTCTCAAAAACTGTTACAAACTTGAAATGCAATGAAAGAAATACAGGGCTTCTAAATGTTAGTCTCCTTGACCTTATGACCCCTGCTAACCTGTTCACACATCATCTGGCCTGCAACAAACTTTGATCTCTTTTTCTCACTAATGTTTAGATGCAAGGAAGTTGAATTCTTTCTCTGCTGGTTGTTGTGTATGACGTGGAAGTAAGCTTGAGTGAAGCATATAATGGCTATGACTATCATAGCTATGATGATGAATATAGTGTAGTCACAGATGGTTACATTTCATGGTTCCCAGCTCCGAGAATGTTAGTGGGGGAAGGAGTGGTACACATTTAAACTGCATTTATATGAGTACATACATGCAACAAGTGACTCTGGAATGACAGATATTTATGCCTCCTTCATTCCTGCAACTGCTTGGCTACAGATGCTGCAGCAAGAAATGGAGTGTATGTAAAATGGAACTTTTAGCAGCAAAATGTCTACATATATATTAACCAATATTTGAACCAACTGTTATGAAATGACAAGAGACAGAGAGGTGACATATGGGAATGACAAAAGATTATACAAACTTGCAAAATTTGATCCAAGAAATAAAGAACTGGCTTAATTTGAAAAGCAGATAAGAACCTTTAGCACAGCAATTCTATGTGGTAGAATACTAGAATGAAATAAAATACTAAGAATGTCTAGCTTCATATCAGAAAGTCATACAAGAAAAATAGTCATATTTGAAACTGAAAGTGTAGGAGCTTGTTGCCAACATTCTTCCACAAGTAGTACTATAAGAAATGATCTAATACTAACATTCTATCAGTCCATTCATAGATTTGACCACTTATTCAGCAGTAAGACCTATTGGAAATTTTTCTGTTATGTTGGACACAAGTGAAAGAATGTGTGTATGATGTTATTTACAATGAGGTAACCCCAATATCTGTAGATGTCAGATTTGTATAATCCCCTTTATGGAAGTAAGGTGGAGAGTGGGAAAGGGAAACCAGGAAGAAACACAAGGAATCTGATGTTGATACTCTCAATTTCTGGGGAAAAATGGAAGACATCTTTTCTTTCATCTACACAAAACACATACAAACGTGCCGACAACAGAAGTTCCTGACAGCAAAAATAAGTCGTTCAAATGATTAACAAACAGAGTAGGCATTTTTCTACCTGTAGGTGTTGCTGAAAATGGTGGTGGTTGTGATAATAATCAAAATGACATCTTCCATCAGTGTCAGAATCACACTCACATGATGCACTTCAGCAATAGCAGTAAATTAATTTCCCTTCTGCTTTTTAGCTGCGAATAAACACAAGGCTGTCTCCAGTTGCACCACTCCCAAAGATACTACATGTAGCATCATTTATTCCATGTTAGCATAAAACATCCTGGTTTGGTTCAAACCAACACAAGTTCACTGCAAAATCCTTGGTGGTGATAATGAATGTCTTCATCTGAGTACGTTCAAAGGTTTTTCAAGTGACTGCACCTTTTCAGAAATCACGCATGATGACTTCATTGTCGCGGTGGTGCCCTTCCTCGGTGCACCACAGCTCAAAGGACATTGTCGCAACGATTGTGAACAAACTTCACATCCTTCTGCCGCTGAAGTTGTACGGGAAGGTGTGGGATATTGGAATGCCCAACTTCAACTAAGGTGAGAACTATGGATAACAACAGAACTCTTCTTGTGTGCTCGTATGAGTCAGCCGGTGTGCAGTAGCCTACACTACAGCTACGCACGCTATTAAGTGTCATTTTTGGTCAAGTGCCCACTTATCTGATTGCAAACGATACTTACGCTACACTTGTACTATGATCTAAGCCTCTAAGGTGACCGGGTGGGAGAAGGGAATCCAGCGAGAACACTTTTTTTTCTTAGCAATCGATATTTTCGACCCGGTTCTTTGGTGGCTAAGGAAATTCAGGTCTTAAAGTGTCTTCAAAAAAGCACGCAACAAGAAAATCGCAGACTGCAACAACAGACAACTTTTAAGCAGTCGTGGACAAGCACACGCTACGCAAAAAAATGCCAAAGGAAAATACCGCTACGCGTATGGCGCCGACATGGAGACTTTGTTACGACGATCGGCTGGTTGAGTACGAGAGCCTTTACACATTTCTACACACGCAGCGCAAGGCAACACACCCTAAAAATAACTCGAGTAGCTATGCGCGGGGCATTGGCGAACGTACACGCCCAACAACTACGCAGCCTTAAAGCCGCCATTTTGATTTACAACTGGAAATTTGGAGTCTAGGGGCTGTCAGACGACGCAATGATGAACAAGTGAGTGCAACAAAATGTTTAATTACCTGTGTTGTTTTCACATTCTTGACTTCCGATGTGGATTGCCCATGTTCCTTCCTTGGGTAACTTCGAGCTATCTGCCCGACATCTCGCTTGCAGCTTAAAGGTGAATGAGCATAACCATCCAGAATTTTTCTAATCCCATTGGCTGGCTGATTCCAGCACTTCTTTTTGATTGGTAAAGTTAAGGTCAAGGGTTAGGGGTATTGTTTATTCATACTTTACAACCGCCCGCAGGAAAAGAGGTTCCGGTACACGAGCTAACATATTTGCAAAATTTACCTCAGTGCAAAGAAAACAGTATATGCACCGTATCGTTTAAGTCACCAGAGACACATTCTAGCATGTAAAGGCCACCACTCCTGCAGTCATTTCTTCACAGCTGCAACGAAATTTCTTCTGCCGTTGTTGCCCATGTGCACAAGGACAAAGGCATAGCATAGCCGTGCGCGTACATGCGAAGACCAATCAGCGCAAGCTAATATGGGTCACACTCTTTATATGGAACATGAGTGGCAGGGCTTCGCGCATGCGCGAGAAGTTACTATGAGCCTTTACTACACGTCCTAGTAATCCATGTTCTGTGGCGCCTAGCATGGACCCAGCGCTGTCTCACGCTGGCAGCCGGCGTAAGCTTTACACTTATTTTGGTGATGACATGAAATCCCAGCTAAAGTTGACTTAGACTAAAGGTGACCAGGAACTAAATTTCACCGACGTGGGAAAACAGCCCTTGCTTCGCAGAGGTCAACATTTTAACGCGGAACGGAATTGTCAACCAGATTTTCAAAGTCACCCATCAAGTAATACTAATTTTAAAAAAATATATTTTCAGTATCACAACTAACTGCAGTATCAACATCTGATTGAGTAACACCGTTAAGTTTGCAAGACAGATGTATCCGCTTTCACTGCATTTAGCAATGTTGAACATAGCTTCTCCGGTTCGGGTCAGTAAGAGCCTCGATCGTGAGGACAGCTAACTGACGTGGCAAGATGGGAAAAAAAAAAGTTGTAAAAGCTAGGCCGCGACGGCGCCTCAGTTGCGCGAGTAGGGAGTGTCTAAAGATCTATCCAAACCTCAAACATTACTGATCTCACCCTCTCTCATATTGACACATTTAGGGCTAGACCCCATATTACATATATATATATATACGTATTAAAACTTGAAAGTTACTAAATTTCTCCATCACGACATTACACCAGCTGTTTGTAAAATATGCAGGAAGAGCATCATTTCTGTTGAAAGTGTCATTTCTTTTAACGTTTCTCTGCTGGTGTTTCCTGCATCTTATTATTGCACTCTTTGCTCATTTTACAACACAGTAGTCATCGGTTCCAAACGAAAACGTTCCACTCCACCCTACCTCCATCCCGCTGTAAATTCCCAGCAAAATATTTCTGCAGTACCCGGTTAGTGGGCTAGCACAGGCAATCCTCTCTCTCTCTCTCTCTAAACCTTAACTCCGATCTTTACCTTTGCCTATCTCGGTTCTCGGTTAACAACGCACACACACACACACACACACACACACACACACACACGCACGCACCCACACGCGCACACACACAGCTCTGCCGATCGTTAGAGAACCTTCGCACGATGCACGTACCAGGGGGAGACAAATCTGTTTTTATAAGATACCAAGGTGGGCTCGTCACCGGCGCCTTGCGTAATCACCGGAAGAGCAGATAACTCATCTTGCTGAGAGCATCATGTGTTGGAACTGTTAATGAGTTGTTGCCCAACCGTACCTTTGATCGCCGAGACGCATGCGCCATCCCGCTGCCATGGTGTTATTTCACAATTCCATCGATCAATCGCCCTGATTTTTCGTCCTGAAAAACAGACATCTGTTCAAAATACTCAGCGCCCTGGCCCTGCAAGGATAGCTTTTAGTAACCAAACTGAAGTACCTAGTTCAGCTGGCACGCCCAACCAGCGCTGTAGTCTGAGTACAGTAAGCTTTCGTTGATTTAACTACAGACACATTCAACGAGCTCTTAGCGTGTTTTGCAGCTATACTTCCGCGCTCAGGCGAGTTTCCTGAGAAGGAAATCAAGAAAACAGCGGAGTGAGATTGGTGGGCCAAGCTTCGTGACCCATGGGGCGTCTGTTACGCGAAGATAAGATTTGAAAATTATTTACTTTCTTAATGTCATTAAGTGTCATAATACCGAATACACATATACTTTGACGGAAGCATGCTTTTTACAGGCATTTCTTTCATTCAGTTCTTGTGCATTCTGTTTTTTTTTAGGGGGGTTTTTTCCTGTTGAGTGTTTATAATTTTGGGCGCATCTCTTTTGAATGGCTAAATGGGATTAAATTGCCAGGACCTTCGATGAGCATGGCTGGATGTGGATGTTGGGAATAATCATGGTTGACACTGACGCTAGGATGACGTCATTAGGAGGATCACGTGAGGTGTTATCAGGATGCGAAGAGAACACAAGAAGTGGATGCAGACAGACGCGGCTGTTGGGCGTGGAGAAGTTTATAAAAATATTCGTAACCTTTTGTGTGAAAAATAAAGCTTTCTGGTCAGGATTAAAAACAAGGAAGAGTTGGATCTCGTTGGCTACATCTTTCGATCCGATCTGCAAGGCTAAGGGTGACATAATTAGAAAAGGGGTGGGGTAGGGACTATGTGTAATACGCCGAGCCAGCAGCTAAAGCCTTATCAAGGCAAAGCAACCAGCCCTGTAAACAGATGCCACATGCAGAGAAAGAACAGCGTGCCGTAGACGAAATCTGAATCCAGGACAGCCAGTATTTATTTTCTTGGTGACAGGCGCTTACCGATGAGCCACCGGGCCGCTTCAGAATTAGAGACAGAAAAGATCCACAAAAGGAAGTTACGTAAAGAGGAATTAAGATGACGGGGGGGGGGGAGAGAATGTTGGGGAAATGGACAAGGAAACAGGAGACGGAAGTGGAGACAGAAAGAGGAAATGGCATCAAAGCGTGGCGTGCACAGAGAGAGAAAGGGAGGAGAGAGAACTTACAATTCTGATAAAGTACTGTGAAGATGACAATAAATCGGCGGCGATTAACCGGCGAAAGAATAACAAAGCAACAATATCACTATTGAACAGACAGAGAGAGAGATGAACAATAAAAAGGATGCACATAAAGATATATCTCAGCTAGAATCGTATGTCTTTCGCCTAGCTTTTTCTTAAACAATTATGCGTTTGTTTGTTGTGCAGGGCATACATTCCTGTTTTCGCAGTATGATGTGTGTGTCTGTAAGAGAGAAAGAGGGAGAGAGGGGGAAGGGGGACTGTATATGTGTATGTGATGTCATGTGTATATACTATACTTGTGTGTGTGTGTGTGTGTGAAAGAGAGAGAGAGAGAAACAAGTGTGTAGTGCTTGTAAAACGCGTTGAACCTTAAGAAGAACAATGTTATATAAAAGTATTATTATTATTACAAACCACATATAAACCTCTCCAAAAAGAGAGTCGAGTGCGCTATGTCATTACGAGGAACTAAACACATGACAACGAAGGAGAAGTCTCCTGCTACTAGACCTGGGCGATTCACAACCAAAATATTTCTTAAATACATCAGTTTTCCAGCTTTCTCATAAACTTCAAACAAAACATTGTGCTCACTTCCGTCACAGTAATGTTACCGCACGCCTTCTAACCCTACCCTTGGCCCTAAGACCTCCGTACCAGTATAGCACACTAACCCTAAACAGACAGTAACCATTTGCCGGCCTATCGACCTGCTCGCCTCCCCGGTAAAGATTAAACTCTTTCGCACACACACACACACACACACACACACAATCACACACGCACGCACGCGGGCGCGCGCAGGAATTCCAGTGTGGGCTTTAAAAGACACTGAATAGGACTTTCTGCGTTCGTGCGTGTGAAGTTACGAGAGATTTATGCCAGTCAACAAATATGCGGACGTTCGCACTGATCGGCAGCTGTGGGTCGCCGGACCACTGACAGAAGCGTGACCCGATGTATGAGGTCAGGCGCTGCGAGAAAATACCGGGACCTTGAACTCGCTCGGCTGCAGTGCGCATGCGTGTGCAGATTGACACCCCCCCCCCCAAGCTGCCGTTGAGCTTGCGCGCGCACGCTTTTGTTACTCATCCCCGCAGTAACGATTCTCGATTGTCATGCTTAGGGGGGGGGGGGGCAGGGCGCGATCCCAGGATGATTCTAAACTAATCAAATTACTGGCTGTTTACGACAAGTGCAGTCTTCAAACATATTCTACCTCCCCCCCTCTCTCTCTCACACACACACACACACACAGATTCTGCCTCTCTACTTCTCTCTCTCCTATTCACACAACATATTCGGTCTCTCTCACACACACACACACACACACACACACACGCATATCTCTCCTTCACTCACACAAAAAATCTTTTTTTTTTTCACATACAGATACCTACCCAAACACACACGCTTTCACACTCCCACCCCAAACCTCACCTTTTCTGCCTTTCTATAATGTTAGGTAGTAATGTGTAACATTATTACAATCCTCCATCACTATCTTTTCATAATTTGGAATATAAACTTGCTTTGGGATGACACGTCATAAGAAAAAAAAACATTGGTCAACTAAAGTTGATTCTTCAATTTACTCTGTGTGCTGACATACAGTAAAGCACTTCTGATCTTTCTGGACAGTATCTGCCCACAGGATTACTGTTTTCTAACCTCGTTAAATATAAATGTGATCTCACTCACTCACTCACTCACTCACTCACTCACTCACTCACTCACTCACTCATACTCACACACACTCGCTCCCACTCACTAGCCCACACACACACGAGCGTGCCCACACACGCTTTCTTTTAATCTCACACACTCATTATCATTATTACTATCATCATCGTCACTTGATCATCATCAATACTGTACTTCCATCGAATGTTCATACTTCATCTTTCACTTTATTTTCTCGTCTCCAAAACACAGAGAAACAGACCAGAAGAAGAAAAAGAAGAAGAAATGAATAATAAGTATTCACCAAACAGGGAAGTCTTCTTCCAACTAATCTGCTGTCTTCAGCGGCTGTGATTGTTGTCGGAAAGCGTAAAACTTTAGTACAAAGTAAAAAAAAAAAAATAATAATAATAATAAAAGCTTCATTCATGGACTCGGGCGAAGCAATATGTCGCTGAAAACACAATACCTGACCTACAGCCATGTACGTCATCGCTATTCTGGTCCCGCTATTTCTAAAGGGCAGCGTAGGGAGAAAACGCGTGCGGGAGGGAGGGAGAGAAAGAAGAAGGAGGGCGAAACCGATCAGTAATTGACATAGCAACTGTCTGCGACGTTAAGTTTCTAGTTTCTCGGTCGCATGTTCCTCCCGAGCGGCGAGGTAAGATAAGCGATCCCCGCAGTGCTGCTGCTTGTCCTATCGGGCTTTTCTCGCTCGTTGGCGCGCAGGGTACGGGTAGGGGTGGGTATCCTTCGCGTGTCGCGCACTGACGTCACGAGGGTCGATAACGTCCTTTAAATTCCGCGCCTCTTTAAATGGAAGTCGGGATGACGTCACCGCGGCAAGCTTTCCGCGCGGACTGCCGTAAAAAGGGATCCGAGTGCGTAAGAGATGCGGTTGATGAAAGGAAGTGTGTGTTTTTAGCTGCAGCGGGTGGCTGCAGAGGCGACGCTGGCGTTGCTAAGGGTAACCACGGCGTCCTTTCGATTGTGTCTATATATGACTTGATTCTTTGAGCTTTTTCTTTCCCCTGCCAACAGGCGGCGCCACGGAGCTAACGGAGTTTTACGTTGTAAGAAAGCTGTTATGACGTCGATCACGCAAGAATTCTGTAAGTGGAGGATCTGGAAGGGGGCCAAAGGTCAAGGCAGCTAGAAACAGGGACGGAAAAGAGCCTGGGAAGCAAAAAAACAAAAAAAAAACAACCCCAAACTTTGTCACAAAAGTTTTGTCTCTGAAAAAGTGAATTTAAATGATTCTGTATTAAAGTTTATGTGAATAAATATTTCTTCGCAAACTGCAAAATGCCATCTGTGTGTTCAGTACTCTGCATACATATTGTTTGCATATATAAATACATACATACAGTCTATATTGTAAGAAGAGTTCGAGACAATCGGTTGCCTCAAGACTACAACAGCACTTCACAGGTTCTCCCCGCACGGCTGCAGGCGACAGCGATACAAACATTAAACAATAGAGATCAATAAGATGAATGTGTATATATGTCTACGTGCGTGTACGTGAGTCTCTATGTCTGAGTGTGCGTGTGTGCGTGCTCTTGTGCCTGTACGTGTGTGCGTGTTTATGGGCCATATATGGTTACTAGGCGAGCGCCACGTTAGATCTCTTACACAAACGTGTTCATTTTTTTCTCAAAATTTGCTGCTGTACCTGTGTTGTGGATGTGTACAAGAGGCCTTAGCTGGTAGATTGCATGTACTGTGTACACAGCGGTTTGTCAGTAAGAGTTAGAGCGCAACTCACCCGCCTGCACCCACACCCCCGTTTGTCTGTCTGTCTCTGCTTTCTTTCACTCGCTCTCACACACACACACACACACACACACACACACACACACACACACACACACACACACACACACTACACAATGTACTCCTTGTCTTGTGTGTCTTGTGACGAAGGAAGTTGTTGCGTGGGTGTGTGGGTTAGTGTGTGCAAAGGGGTCGGGGTGGAGTAAGAAAAGCTGTGGGGAAAAGGTTTCATGGTAACGGACCCGGATCGACGCCCTGTGTGTGGAAATCGCAGACGTCAGCAAAGAGGGCCCTCGCCATTTTACCTCTTTCTTCCCGCAATTACATCCATTAACCTACATCTGCCTTTACGCCGCTACTACCTGAAACGAGATTTCATTTGTATCACGCAGCAAACACAAACTAAGGGAAGTAACGATATACAGTCGTCGCCCTTTAAAGTCTAAATTAGAAGTGGGGAGAAAGGCTGAAGAATTTGAGGGCGGGGGGGGGGGAAGGTTTCAGGTCTAAGGTAAAGTTTTAGGGATGGAGAGGGGAGTAAAGAAAAAGTAGGGATATTTCTGACGCTTCGCAGGTGCTCATGGGAGTTGACAGAGCCCACCCACTAACAGGCACGACGTGATTTGTGAAAGAAGAAAACAGACGACGGAAGCTGGCTCAAATCAACAGCAGATGATGACGAATGTAACTCGTTTTTTCTTTTCTTTTTCTTTTTTTCTTTTTTTTTTTTCTTGACGCAGCTGGTTAGCGAAAGTCGCCTGGAGCGCATGCGCAGAGGAGTGTTTGCAATGGGATCACGTGATTCTCATTTTTAGCTGGAAGTAACGCGTCTTTCAAAATTGTTCTCTTCCTGCCTTAATGTGTCTGTCCGTCTCTCTCTCTTACTTTACTCGTTTTTTTATTTTATTTCTCTGTCTGGGTTTTTCTCTTTCTCTCACTCCGCCTCTCCCACACACACACACATTGGTGGAGAAAGGTATTAATAAACTAATAGTACTAAAAGGTTCAATGAATCAAACTCTTTCTCTTTTTTCTTTTTTTTTTCCTTCTTTCTTTCTCGGATTGTTGTTGTTTCGGTTTGTTTGGTAGGTGGATAGTGTATTGAGTGGTGGGTGGATTGTGGTGAAAGTGTGTAAATGAGGGAAGGGGTATTGTGGGGGTGGGGGTCAGATTGGTACAAACCACCTAAGTTTTGTTTTGTTGGCAAATGGCCGTGAGGATGACTTCTTTTTTAAAATATAATCTCTTTATATAACGTGATGAGATTTAGGGTAATGGTGTATAGGAAGGGTTCCTGTGTGTGTGTGTGTGTGTGTGTGTGTGTGTGTGTGTGTGTGTGTGTGTGTGTGTGTGTGTGTGTGTGTGTGTGTGTGTGTGTGTGTGTGGTTCTTGATACATATGTTTATAGTAGTCAGGTATAACTGGTCTTGTTCATAACTGGATAATGGTCAAAGCAGTTTTAAGATGTTGAAACTTTTGACAGATGCTCATATCCTTGCTGAAGCTAGGCTCTTCAATCAATCAATCAATCAATCAATCAATCAATCAATCAATCAATCAATCAATCAATCAATCAATCAATCAATCAATCAATCTCTGACAGCAAGGACTCACAACTCAATAATCACACTTTTCCACATAAGGCAACCAAGACAAATTCGCCTGTGCTATTTTGGGGATTTTTTTAAAAATAGAAAGCCTGTTTAGTAGGCTCCTTTCCCAAATGTTCGCACCTGCGTTGCGGAATATGTGATTTATTTATAAACAAGCAGCGGTAATTTCTAAACACCAATGACCGACATTCTTCTGTAACAGGTAAGGTATGTCTTCAGCAAGAATTTTATCAGTATCATCAACGGTTTCTAATTTACACAGCTCTAATACGCAAAGTCGGATCCCACGTGATCTGTTTCCACTGCCAAAGAATCAGCGATCAGGGCATGACATAACAGTGATAACCTAACGAGGGTTTAACTCGAAAGACATCATCAACTACGATATTTTTATTTTATTCCTATTTTGTTGACTGTAGTTTTGTTCCAAAAGCCGTCATTATGAAGGAGCTTGAACTACATTTTCTTTTTTGTTGTTTTTTTATCAATCCGTCAAACAGGACTTACGTTCTGGTACAATTTTATTTTGCATATTAACTCCACATAGTCCATAGATCACACGTATGTCGTCCTTGTTCGCCATTAATTAACCTCTGAAGCACTCTGATAATTTTACCCTATGTCGCAAACAGATGCAGACAGCTGCATCCACGGCTTACAAGAGAACGTGTGGGGTCTGAGGAGCGAACAAGTAAATAATTTTATTCAAATCATGTTGTTTTTTTTTTCGCGTAGACTTCAGAATTTACACAGCGCGGATCCTCCTCGTCTGCACACGCGCCGTCTAGTGTTAACCCTTTCGCTGTCAACATTTGTAATCTGCAGCGCGCCATTTCTTCAGCTTGACATCACCCGTAGACTAAGATAACGTACTTGGTATCTTCCCATGGAGATGGGGTGGGGTGAAGATACCGAAAAAGTGCAATAAATGATCTATAAGACTCACAGTTTGAAACTGTGCGAACGAAGAACTCTAAACAAAGTAGACGCAGCTGTTAAATACATTTTGAAACTGCTTCCAACGCATAATATTTGTTCAAGTGTGGAGCTGTTACCTGGGGAGAACGATGATTGGAAGTGAAGGTGAACTTCGTCGTGCAACCGCCTCGAGGCACGCACAGGTTAACAGGTTACACGCTGCCAGCAGGTTAAAGGGTGCAAACACTTGGCGTTTGAACGTCGAGGAGTCATGCCAGGCAATTCTGGGTCGTTATAAATAGTTTGGACGCCTCATCCCCTCCGCGTTTGTCGTTGCTATTTTGTTCTCCCCCCCAGCCTGATTGACGGGTCTGTATGTTGCGACAAGTTTGCACCTATCTTACTCAGACATTGCTGGCTGAGAGGGAAAAAAACCCAGCCTCGACTGCTTCGCTTGGCCGATTACTTTCAACTGTTTGGAGAACAAATTTTGACGCCTAAAAAAAAAAAAATGCATTGATATTATGATACAGTATATCTCCCACGGCTCGTAGATTAGCAGAGAGGACACCGACACAGCGAGAGGAATTTCGCCAAGTCATGTTGCCGCGTCTATTAATGCTCCACAAGCACCCTCAAAATAAATGACGCCGTCCTTTTGATATGTTTTGAACTTCTTCATAAGACTTGATAAAGAGGGCAGAGGGAGGCACGCGACGCCGGAATTCCTCAACATTACAGCAGTTAGTCAACGTTTTACAACCGATCTCTGTTATAGATGTTAAAGAAAAACATGAATTTTGTTTTTGCTGTTGTTGCTGAGAATCGCTGATAACAGGAAGAGATACGATGACAGTGACGACACATCTTGGTGTGTTCACACACACACACACACACACACACACACATAATCTCTCTTTGCAGTAACAAACCCCAAAAGGGTGCACAGAGACAGTCAAACAAAATTTATCATAATTTTGGTTATTCACGGATGTCCAGGCTATTCCGCATGGCTGTGACATCGGAAATATTCGGAAGCGACCTCGGAAAGACTCGGAGATGACGTCAGCAATGTTCGGAAGTGACGTCAGAAAGGCTCGGGGTGGCGCACTTTTAGTCAAGCGTCGTTCGCGCACAAAGGGGGGGGGGGCGCCCACATAGAAGTCTGTGGGGGGGCGCCACTGTGACACAGGGGACGCGAGCACCAGGACGAAGGGAATGCCAACCATCGTCGGCCCGCGTGGGGGTGAGAATTCCTTCGCTCATGCGCACGCATGCGTACTGCTCCCTCACTCCCAACCGCTCCTCCCCTCCCACCGCGCTGTGGAGACAGCTGCAGTTCGGTGCAACCTGTCAAGGCATCTAATGGTAACGGCAGCTCTGACCTCGTGCACAGCACGTGACCTAAGTCGCAACTTGCGAGTGTGAACCGCCTTAGTTCCCAGACGCATACCGACCCACTTCATCAATCTTTATTAAAGTCAACCCGAGTGCAAAACTTGTTTCAATGACGTGTGGTTTAATGCATGATAAGATTGCTGACTCCCCTCCCCACCTCCTCCAACTCCAGATAAAAGTGATATAAATCTCTGCCCCGTTTACGATTTGCAAACGTGTCAACATCGCAGTTGTCGGGTGGGTTTTGGAAAGAGGTCCAAGCCTAATTTTCCGCAACGTTGGAAAAAAAATAAATAAATAAAAAGGCTTTCTGATTGGACAACAGCTCTAAACTCTTGAGTTGGCCCCGGCCTTTGGTGACTTCAATAATTAGCATTAAGCTCAATTCGCACGTGATTGTCTAAAAATAAATTAAAAAAATTCGAATTGCATTTTGTAACAACTTAATAGCATCTCTTTGTCAGCAGTTAAAGCTCAGCAGTATACTTGACTCGGTCAAAGTACTACTTTTTTACTTAATTGCAGGGATCGTAATTTTGGCAGTAATAGTGTTCATATTTTGAACAAAATAACCCGTAATTTGATTATGCTTTGTACGTACAGCCATGTTCAAGAGCAGCGGACTTAACAGTAACATGGTAACTGACAGTATGTAAATCTATCGAAGTCTAACAGCATAAGAGTTTATTCTTACAATCTTCAATAGTCTCTACCTTGACAAATTTCTGAAATGTGTCCATTTTGATTACGTTTAACAGGAGTTGGACTATTATGACACGAAAGACAGGAATTGGGGACTGATTTGACAATGATGAATAGGGACAATTATGATAGCAACTAACAGTAGACGACCATTTGACAGTGATTGTAATAAAGGACAATGTTGACAAAAAAAACTGTGTTAGAGGGCTATTTTGACATTAAAAATTGATACGAACAAGGATAATAGACAATAACAGGAGCAGACGATCTTTTTGACAATGACAGAATAGAGACAATATTGACAGAATATTGATAGTAACGAAAGTAGAAGACCAGTCTGACGGTGAACAGGGCTAAGCTTGTTCGGGGAATATTTGAACAGGATTCGTTCCACGGCTTTATCTGAAGCATTTGAAAAATGGCATTCGCGACTCTTCTAATAGTTTCCAAGTTGGCAAAAAGTCACATTTTTCTTCGTTGTCTGGGGGTAGGGTTAGCGAGTACGTGTGCAGACCCTCAGCGGGCTCCTACTTTTTTTTTTTTTCCAGGGGTCGTAGTTATGTTGTGGAGGTAAACCTACCTCGGGGTTAGCTCTGCGCTGGAACCGTTTGTGTATGTGGGCAGGTAGGACGAGGGGAAGGGGTGAACATATATACCTCCACCTGATACCAACGGCACCAGCTGCTCAGATGTTTACCTGCGATAATGTTTTCAGCTTTGATGCTAAGCTATCGCCGCGTTTGTGCGTTTTAATGACTCTTTGGTGAAGTACACGTGCGTGCTTGTGTGTGTGTGTGTGTGTGTGTGTGTGTGTGTGTGTGTGTGTGTGTGTGTGTGTGTGTGTGTGTGTGTGTGTGTGTGTGTGTGTGTGTGATATTTATCGGGGAACCGAGCAGCGACCGAACAGCTAGACGGGCGGGTTAATGGTTAGGTTCTGTTGAAATTTGTGTGGTATAATGGTATAGATGTGTGTGTGTGTGTGTGTACTGTGGCCTTGTCCCCATTTTGCCCTGTACCCATTGTGAGTCAGCTGCTCCAAACAAAGTGCTGTGCTTACATCTGACGCACCGCCAAAGCAGGTATAGTGTGCAGTGTAAGGCTGGAGGGGGGAGTGGGAGGAGAAGGGAGGTTACACATTACTCAGCGCGTATTTCACAAACCACAACCTGTGGTGGACACGGTGACAGAACTGGGCTACCAGCTGACACGCCAAAATGTGTGTTAGTGTTGTTTCCGTGCACGCTCCTGTGTGTGTTTGTGTGTGTGTGTGTGTGTGTGTGTGTGTGTGTGTGTGTCACTGTGTGTTTATGCGCGCGCGAGTTTTATGTATGTGTGTGTTGTTTCGTCAATTTGTGTCTGTTTGTGTGATTGTGTGTCTGTTCGCGCTACCTTGCATGTGTGTTTGAAAGAAGTGGGTCAGTGGTAATTTGGGAAGGTGATGAAGCTGGTACAGGGGAAGGCGGGGATGGGGGGGAAGGATGCCACCACGCATGTGCAAGTGAATGCTTCCACAAGCCAGTGCAGGTCACTGTGCACTCTTCCGATAACCTGCCTTTCCAGGGTTATTGCCATTCTGCAGCCCCCTTCTTCCCCTCTTCTTCCCCTTCTACTGTTTCGTCGGAGGTCTCAATATTCACCAACCGAGCAGCATCAAGAACCCCATCCACCCTCCACCCCTGCTAGTTAGTAACTCGACCAACCAGACAGAAGTGAACAACGAGGACACGAGAACGCATATCCTGCAAGCTGTCCTCCTCAAGTGCATGCATGCATGCCTGGTGCACGTGCTGCTTTGAAGATTCTGACACAAAACAATGACGCCATCACAGCTGCCGCGACCATGCGTCACTGTCCAGAGCATGTCAGTGTATGTGTGTGTGTGTGGTGTTTGCTTGTGTGTGTGGGTGTGTGTGTGTGTGTGTTTATTTATTCGTGCTGTGTTTGTTGGTTTGCTTAGGGAATTTTTATTGGTATGTTGTGTTTGCTGTGTGTTTATTTTTGTATGTGTGCGTTGGTGAATATGTATGTGTGTGTGTGTGTGTGTGTGTGTGATAGGTGTATATGAGAAAGAGAGAAAGAATGTGTGTGTGTGAGAGAGAGAGAGACAGAGAGAGAGAGGGGTGTATATGAGAAAGAGAGAAAGTGTGTGTTTGTGTGTGATAGGTGTATATGAGAAAGAAAGAAAGAGAAAGAGTGTATTGTATGCGTGTGTGTGTGTGTATGAGAAAGAGAGGAAGTGTATGTGTGTGTGTGTGTGTGTGTGTGTGTGTGTGTGTGTGTGTGATAGGCGTATATGAGAAAGAGAGAAAGTGTGTGTGTGTGATAGGTGCATATGAAAAAGAGAGAACGAGTTTGTGTGTGTGTGAGAGAGAGAGAGAGTGACATCGACTCCTGTACAATCGTATCTTATTGTACACACTATGCGTTTCTATTCAAAGTTTTGAGACTTTATACTAGCAACACATCCCTCGATCATTTCTTGTCCCCATCCTCAGCTAACAACCATTCCATGTTTCGTCAGCAATATTTTTAACCCACGCGCCACTTCTCACCCGCAAACACGACGACAAATCCGGTCACGGCCTCAAAATCTTTCTTCCTCTCCATCATCCTCACACACACACACGCACGCACACGCACGCACGCGTTCCTCATTTTGGCTTCAAGCCAGGAGGCACGCGTTTGACTGGCGGCTGTGCGGTCCGGCGATTGGCTGCCGGCAGGTGGCCTCTATTTTTAGCCTCGGGGTTTTCCATCCTTTTCTCCTTTGGGCGCTTACTCCTCCTTCTACTGCGCAAGTGCGGGCTCGAGTGCGGCCCCGACCTGCAACATTCGTGACCCCGGAATGGCCTACAAACCAGCAGAAGAGGACAGCTCAGAAACAGAACGTAAGCAGGCGAACACTGCTATATATATATATATCTCAGCAGGGACATGCCATGTTCAGACATGTAGTAACACCGTATGATTTATAAAGGTTCTTTTATATCGGATGTCCGTCTCAATAAGAACTTCATATATATATATATTGCATAACGACAACGGGAAACTATAAAATGCGCGCTTACACACACACACACACACACACACACACACACACACACACACACACATTTATAGATTGAAAACAATAGGGGCTGCAATTCACAGAGCCAGAAGGGCCTAAAAGGCCTTCTCCACCAGATACCATTTGTCTGGTGAGTGATGGTTGCAGGAAATATTCGCTGAACATGGAAGCATACAACCTATAGTCAAACGTGGCTAAGATGGTACATATCTGGAAACCGTAACTATAGACCAGAGGCATGATAAGTTTTGATTCTCCCCGTCCCCTGCTCAAGACCAACTGGGCACAGTTAATGTCACCCAATCCAAAATACAGTTATGTCGATAATGTATATAATTAAGCACCATGGCGGCGTTTGATCGCGAACCTGGTGTACCACAGTAGGAACAACTCGTGGTAGCAACTGCACGGCTTTGTGTGTGCAGACGTTAAGTGACGATCTCTGAGGTCTGGGCCATCTGTGTAGTCAGTGACATTCCTCCAAACACACGCACACACATAATGTTTCCAGACCATAGCTACTCTTCCCACCCCTTCAACCCAACCCCTCAGCTTAACTTCCAGTGCATGGCTAGCATCCCCTGAAGACCATTTCGTGCTCGGATTGTATTGTTTGTCTAAGGCACGCCAAAGCATGAACAATATATCCTACATGTTTATTAAAACCTTTTCCAGTACAAGCAAGGCTGTCTTCCAGGGGCCGTACTTATGAAGCGGGGACTAAACATTTGGTACACGTAGGTCAGGGAAACCCCAGCCAAAATAAGAGTTTCATCATGTTATGGACGTATCTTATTAACGATTGTGACCTCTTTCTGTGCATGGGTGGTAGGTGGGGGTAGGCGTGTACGTGAACGAAAGGATTGTATCCACCCATATAGGAGGAAATAGTATTCTGGACTTTTGAGCTTTACCCTGCTAGTCTTTTAACAATACATTCTTCTGTCTCTCTATTTCTTCGTTTTCTTCCTTATTGTTTTCCCTACAATGACTCTCTTCCTGTTGTTTTGCTGCTAACCAAGTTCACCTTCCAAATTGTAATAAGGGCAGCCCCTTCTCCTCCCTTCCAACTTTAAGGCACTCCACGCTCTAACGGTTTTGTCCAGAAACAAGGAAAGCTTACGTAAGATTACAGCAAACGTCAGACGTGTATGAAGCGTGTTACGAATTAAATAGCGTAGCGGTGTGCGCGAGGTGTAAACCGGCGCCGCCATTGCTTTGTTGTGGTATTTGACCCCGGCTGACCTGTCCAGCAGCGGCCAGCGCGGCGAGGACAAAGCATATCTAGACTGTTCTAGTGGGTGCCTGAGCGAGTGAGACTGATGCAAGACTTAGAACCTGGATTGTTCGGTGTGGGAGAGCGCATGCGTGACGGGTAGGTGCAGGATAATTCTAGAGAACTGTGTACATGTATATATAAGCGGTGTGAGTGAGTGTCAAAAAGAAGAGAAGAAGACGAGGTTGCAGCAGACAAAAAAGGTTGAAGCGAGCGACAGCAGTAGAGAGACTGTGTTGCCGTTAGAGTGTTGGTTGTCGTGGTCAGGCGAGCGTGACGTGTGTAGCTAGCGTACGTGTCGCTGAGAGGTCAGAGGTTGTGGAGAGCTGTTGTAACTGTGTTAGTAGGACTGTGTGTCACCGGTTGCCAGCGTGTAATGCCAGAGAGGAGACATTTGCTGTAAATAAAGTGTTTTGCTAAGCGGCTCGGCTGTGAGGGCTGTTTTCTTGAGAGAGATTGGCACCGCGGATCGTGGACCCATAACGAGCCATTGACGACGGCATAGGCATCCGGGTCCTATGTTACGCCGTTAATTCAAATACGGAGACAACACCACCATTTCCATCCGTAACATCTGGGGGCATCGTCCGAGATCTGCATCGTCAACCTGCTCTGCTACAAGAATAGCTGCGACAGTCAAGACAGAAACTGTAAGTGAATTTTCTCTCGTTTTGAGATAGGAAGCGACGTATAACGTGTAATCATGGAACACGTGATGAATTTGGTGAAGATAGGCAAGGAGTTGGGTCTCGAAGGAGACGAATTAAGAAAGTTTTTGGAACAGAAAGAGAAGGAACAGAAAGAGAAGGAGCAGAAGGATAGGGAGAGAGAACAGAAGGATAGGGAGAGAGAAGAAAGAGCTGCAGAACGAGAGTTTAAAAAACTGCAGCTACAACTTGAACATGAAGAAAGAGAAAGACAACGAGCGCACGAACTAGAGATGGCGCGACTGAGACCAGCAGTCACCAGCTCAGAAGTGTCTATGAAACATGAGAGGCCAAGACTGCCAAAGTTCGTTGATGGAAAAGACAGTATGGACAGTTATTTGCAACGTTTCGAGCGCCATGCCGAGTTGTCCAGTTGGCCGCGAACCGAGTGGGCAGTGTCACTGAGTGCACTGTTGTCAGGGCATGCACTAGATATTTACTCCCGCATGCCAGCAGAAGCAGCTCAAGACTATGATGAGCTGAAGCAAGCTTTATTGAGTGGCTATGATTTCACGGAAAACGGATTCAGACACCGTTTCCGTGCCAGCAAGCCAGAGAAAGGTGAGAGCCCCGAGCAGTTCGTAGAAAGAATTAGAGGGTACTTACACAGATGGATCGAGCTGGCCGGGCAAGAAAAGGACTTTGAAGGACTTTCATATATTGTCCTTAAAGAACAATTTATTGAAGCCTGCCCCAAGGACTTGGCTGTATTCCTGCAGCAACAAGAAGATCAGAATTTGAAAGCGTTAGCCAGCGCTGCCCTGAGATACCTTCAGTCGCACGGCAAAGACTTCGCCGCCAAATCGAGAGGTTCATTGTCTGCTACTGACTCGGCCCAAAACCCCGGGTCTGCCCAAGACAGCCGAGGTCCGGTGCGACATCAAGGCAATGAGTTGCGGTGTTATTCCTGCGGGGAAACGGGTCACAAAGCCCTGGCATGCCCAAACACCTCAACGAAACATTTTACCAGCCGCCAAGCACCAGAGGGAAACATGCGGCGGAACCAGCAACCGTTGAGTCGCCGCCCCTTGATGTCAGCAAATGTGGCCATATGCGAGGACGATGGTAGAGGACAAAGCCACATACGCAGACGAGGGCAAGTGACAGCCACCGATGACCCGGCCCAGAACGAACAGCACACTCCGGTGGTGGACTGCGCTTTTACCGCGAGAACCAAAGGCGATATTGGGAACATGCCAGTGACAAGCGGACTAGTGGGTGGTAATGACGTCACTGTGCTTAGGGACACCGGGTGTTCGGGAGTCGTCATCCGTAAAGATCTCGTGTTGGAAGGACAGTTTACGGGTGACAGCTCGAATCTACGATGTTGTCACGGGCACGTTCAGAGTGTGCCCACCGCTGACGTCGAAGTGTCATCGCCATACTTCAGTGGTCGCATAAATGCCTTATGTCTCGACAGCCCGCCGTATGACCTCATCATCGGCAACATTGAAGGAGCCAGAGCCGCTGAGGACCCTGACCCAGAGGGGGAGCACACCTGTGCCGTGTTGACCAGAGCGCAGGCGGCACAAGGAGACAAGAGAACAAAGGCTTTATCAATCACCAAGGAGTCGAGAGTACCCAACGTTGATAAGGAACAACTTATCCAGTTGCAGAGAGACGACCCAACGTTGGAGAAGTACCGAGAGCAGGTCACCAAGCACACCGAGGGTGGCGGGATGACCAGATTTGAAGAGAAAGGAGGAGTACTGTACCGCATATTTAGCCGGCCAAACGTCAATAAAGGACAGCAGATCCGCCAAGTGTTGGTCCCAGCGCCCTTACGACGAGCGGTGATGGACGTTGCACACTCGTCCATAATGGGTGGTCACTTGGGCACAAAGAAGACCTTAGACAAGGTCACGGCCGCTTTTTACTGGCCTGGCATTTGCGGGGACGTAACCCGCTTCTGCCAGTCTTGTGATCTTTGCCAGAAAACGGTGCAGAGAGGCAGGGTGCCGAGGGTGCCTTTGCAGAAGATGCCGCTTATTGATATGCCCTTCAAGCGGGTAGCAGTGGACCTCATAGGCGAAATTAAGCCCGCCAGCGAATCGGGACACAGGTACATCTTGACGCTAGTCGACTATGCGACCAGATACCCCGAAGCAGTCCCTTTAAAAAAGATTGACACGGAAACTGTCGCCGAAGCCTTAATCGACATTTTCAGCCGCCTCGGAGTCCCGGAGGAAATACTTAGTGATCTGGGGCCACAGTTTGTATCGGACTGTATGAAGGAAGTATCTAGACTTCTCAGTATTCAGCGGATTACCACAACTCCATATCACCCGATGTGCAATGGGCTGGTTGAGAGGTTCAACGGCACCCTGAAAACCATGCTGAGGAAGTTATGCAGCGACCAGCCCAGGCAGTGGGACAGATACATCAATGCTTTGCTGTTCGCCTATCGGGAGGTGCCGCAAGAGTCGACGGGTTTCTCTCCCTTTGAACTGCTGTTCGGGCGAACGGTACGAGGCCCGATGCATGTCCTCAAAGAGCTGTGGACCAAGGAGGTCCCGGAAACCGAAATCCGGAACAGCTACCAATATGTGTTCGAACTGCGGGAAAGGTTGGAAGAAACCTTAAGGTTGGCAAGGACTGAACTAGAGAAGGCTCAAGGGAAGGCGAAGCACTTCTATGATAAGAGAACGAAGAGCAGATCATTCAAGCCTGGCGACAAAGTCCTGATACTACTCCCCTCAGACCACAACAAGCTGTTGATGCATTGGAAGGGCCCGTTTGAGGTAGAAGAGATCAAGGGGCTGAGCGACTATGTCGTGCGTGTGAAGGGGAAGGCCAAGGTGTTCCATGCCAATCTCCTCAAGCGCTACGTGGAGAGGGACCCCGCCGACGCAGTTGAAACCACTACGGAGGAAACGGTCGAGCCCATTGCCGATGGGCCAGTAGCATCGTGTCACGTGGCCGAGAGGATGAACGAGGCAGGCGTCGAAGGCGATAGTGAGGATCTCTTAGAGCTGGGAGATATACGTCATGGCGAGTCGGCTGATGACGTCGTCTACGGACCAAATCTGTCCGACCAACAACGGGCCGATCTACAAGACCTTGTAAGGCGATATGCTCGTATCTTTACGGATACACCGGGGAGGACCAGCCTTGTCCGACACGAGATAAATCTAACATCCAACGTTCCAGTACGGTCGAAGCCTTACCCGATCCCATACGCCACCAGGGAGTCTTTAAGGCGCGACATCGATGAAATGCTGCGGCTAGGAGTTATCCGGGAGTCAAAATCACCCTACGCGTCGCCCGTCGTTGTAGTAAAAAAGAAAGATGGGAGCAACAGGGTGTGCGTGGATTTCAGAAGGTTAAATAAGCTCACCTACTTAGATCCAGAGCCCATGCCAACGCCAGCGGATCTGTTCCGACAGCTGAGCGGCGATAAATTCTTCTCGAAGATCGATCTGAGCAAAGGCTACTGGCAGGTCACCATACCTGACGAGGATGTCCACAAAACGGCATTCATTACGCCGGACGGAGTGTACGAGTTCCTGAGAATGCCGTTCGGAATGAAGAACTCGGGGGCCACGCTGAGGAGAGGCTTGAAGAAGATACTGAGCGACCTACAGGGCATCGTGCACTACTCTGATGACATTCTAATACACACACAGACGTGGGAGGAGCACATCCGAGTGGTGCAAGTATTATTCAGCCGCCTTGCCGAGAACAATTTGACCGCCAGACCCAGTAAATGCATATTTGGCGCCGATGACGTCGATTTCATCGGGCATCGTCTCCAGGGTGGAGTGAAGGGAGTGTACGAGGACAATGTCAAGAAGATCAGAGAGGCGCCGCGGCCGCAAAATAAGAAGCAGTTACGCTCTTTCCTCGGCCTAGCGTCCTTCTACCGTGAGTATATGCCTCACTTCGCGGCGGTAACGGCCCCTCTTACAGACCTTTTGAAGAAGGGGCAGCCAAACGCACTAGAGTGGAGCGAGGCGCAGGAACGGGCCTTCGTCTCCGTCAAAACGTTCCTGACCAGTGATCCCGTGTTGCGGCTTCCAGACCCATCCAAGATGTACACCCTGAGCACCGACGCGTCAGATACAGGGATTGGGGCGGTGTTGATGCAAGAACACGAAGGGAAGCTATTCCCCGTCAGCTACGCGAGCAGGAAGCTGAATGTGGCTGAAAGAAAGTATTCCACCATCGAGAAGGAGTGCCTGGCCATCGTGTGGGCCGTAAAGAAGTTCCAGCTGTATTTGGAGGGGGTAAAATTCAAATTGCAGACGGACCATAATCCTCTCACCTACCTGGATACTGCCCGATTCGCAAATAATAGGGTGATGAGGTGGGCACTGTATTTGCAAAACTTTGACATGCAAATAGACTCTGTGAAGGGAGCTGACAATGTTGGTGCTGACTTTTTAAGCCGAATCAGTGGGTAAAGTTCTAGGGTCAGCAGTGCATCGATGTAGAGGCAAGCGTATGTACATAGATAACGTAGATAAACTAGTTCATGCCAGTAATGTGTGTAAGGAACTGAATCTGTCGTGGTAAAGAAGGACCGTGTTGAATAAGACTTCTAGCTAGCAGAAATTGGTGTTAATCGATCTTGTGTTCAAAGACATTTTAAGTAAGCGTTGAATAATGTCATTAATTTTGCTAGTGGTAGTGGAATTGTAGATGTAACTGAATGTATGAGTAGTGGAAATGTAACGATGTTGACAAACAGTGAGTAATGGGATAATGTTGATGTATGTGTGGCCGTAGAAACGTAGCTGATGCTGTTTTATAATTGAGTTGGGAGAGATGTACATTTAATTCGTATGTTTTGTTTGAAGAAAGTCCTGCGGAATTTCTTCTTGAAGTAGGGGGATATGTTACGAATTAAATAGCGTAGCGGTGTGCGCGAGGTGTAAACCGGCGCCGCCATTGCTTTGTTGTGGTATTTGACCCCGGCTGACCTGTCCAGCAGCGGCCAGCGCGGCGAGGACAAAGCATATCTAGACTGTTCTAGTGGGTGCCTGAGCGAGTGAGACTGATGCAAGACTTAGTACCTGGATTGTTCGGTGTGGGAGAGCGCATGCGTGACGGGTAGGTGCAGGATAATTCTAGAGAACTGTGTACATGTATATATAAGCGGTGTGAGTGAGTGTCAAAAAGAAGAGAAGAAGACGAGGTTGCAGCAGACAAAAAAGGTTGAAGCGAGCGACAGCAGTAGAGAGACTGTGTTGCCGTTAGAGTGTTGGTTGTCGTGGTCAGGCGAGCGTGACGTGTGTAGCTAGCGTACGTGTCGCTGAGAGGTCAGAGGTTGTGGAGAGCTGTTGTAACTGTGTTAGTAGGACTGTGTGTCACCGGTTGCCAGCGTGTAATGCCAGAGAGGAGACATTTGCTGTAAATAAAGTGTTTTGCTAAGCGGCTCGGCTGTGAGGGCTGTTTTCTTGAGAGAGATTGGCACCGCGGATCGTGGACCCATAACGAGCCATTGACGACGGCATAGGCATCTGGGTCCTATGTTACGCCGTTAATTCAAATACGGAGACAACACCACCATTTCCATCCGTAACAAAGCGCAACAGTCATCAGATGACTTACATCGACTGGCATGCGCGCGATTGACTCAGTGTACCAACATGCACGTGCACGGGTGTCAGCTAAATTTAGCTCGCCACACCGGTAACCACGCAGCGTCGGGTGGCAACGTGAAGCGCGTGCTGCGGCCGACCCGCGTTCATTCACATAGCGGGTGACGTCGACGGTTACCTAACCCTGAGGTCGAACGCACGAATACGGCTATTCATAAAGGTGCGTATAAAATATGGATAAACTTTTGGCTAATTCTGGCAAATTTTTCAAACAATCTTCATGTAAAAATTTGCCAAATGTTCGATGAAGAAGCACCTTTATGAATAACCGTCTTCGTGCCCTGGGGTAAACTGAGCAATGATGATTACTTAACCTGGGGCCGTACTCACGAAGCGAAGGGTAAGTGGGAAAAAATGGGGAAAATCGAGAAATTGTCTCCTTAGTTACGACGTACTGTTTTGCTTAATGCCACATAACCCTAGGACATCTCTGCTACTGATTTATAAGTATGGAACCAGGGGTAACTTCACATTCCTGGAATCTGAACACCATTTTACAGCTACAGAGAAAAAATTTTCCCAGGACGACGACTTACCTTCGTTTCATGAATACGGCAATTGGTAGTCGAATGCACGAAGATGGTATGCACATTACTCATTAGACAACACCCTGCACATCCCTCCAGTGCTTAAAGAAAAGGGTCTTTGTCGGCTTTGTATAAACGCAAAAAAAAAACAACAAATCACTACTTTTGGACGATGCACGATGAAGGTGGTCGGAGGAAGTAAAATCTCTTTCTCTTCATTCACCGTCAACATCCACAACACGCTGTTCCAGTTATACGTTATGTGTTGTCCATGCAACCGGTTTCGCAATCGTATCGTCTGCGCTTGTCTCATTTCAGAGGAATTGTACATGCACGTGACGCGCCTGCGCGTTGAACATACTTTGTTCCCTCCCGTTGCCGAGATACAAACATAAGGTTTACCCCCAATGAAAATCAGTCTCGGATGTTCATGATAGTTTCCACTTGTTGCTCTGCACAGCAGCAGCTGTAGCATCAAACGGGGAAACTTCGCCCCGGTTTCCCGCCGTCAAAAGCCTGGCCGTAAAAGGAAGTTGTGTAACGCGCATGACTGGACGAGTGGTCCTATTGTGTACAATCGCTGGATACAATTTGATTCTCTTTCTCACACACACACACACACATCTCTCTCTCTCCTTCACTAAAGAGCGGATAGTCTAGTGGTTAGAGTTGCCGCGTTCAACCCCGTTGGCACGCACACTAGCCTATAGTAAAATACCCGTGTGACGCAACGTACTGCTCCCGTTGACCCAAAAGGTAAGGCATCGATATATATATATATATATATTTAGTGACCGTTTGGCTGCCATTGTCCCTGTCACTGTCACCGTGTGCCAGGCTGCAGGTCGCGGCGAGAACTTTCCCGAATCAGCAGAAACAACACGTCACACCCAAGGGCAAACAGCTCTCGACGTGAAGAGACGACGAGAGCAGGCGATCCTGCCTCTACGTCCAGACCGTCGCCACCACCATACGATCATACCACCATAGCCCCACATCCACCTGCAAGTCCCATCATTTTTTTCCATGTAGACTAACTACACCAAACTTCCCTAACATCAGCAAACAGCTTTAGCCAAGCCAGTCTGACGTCTTCAGCTTTTTCAGGAGAGAAATGTGTCTGTCGGCCACTACATATTTTTTCGGTGGTAATTATAGCATGATTTCAGGGATTTCGTGTCGAAT
Organism: Marisa cornuarietis; assembly: GCA_004794655.1. Classification (NCBI taxonomy): domain Eukaryota; kingdom Metazoa; phylum Mollusca; class Gastropoda; order Architaenioglossa; family Ampullariidae; genus Marisa; species Marisa cornuarietis. The sequence goes on from SMMW01000521.1 coordinate 628,188, forward strand.
ACCAAAGGACATAACAAGCTGCGAACACCATTTTTCTTCAACATCATGAAGCATATTTTCCTTTTTTTCGGGATGGCGGCAGAGGAAGTCAGAAATCAATCAACGAATCAATCAATCATCACGCTTTCCATTAACAACTGAAAGTTCTAAATGCATTAAAGGGACTTAGTAACAAGTGGACAACAACCTTCCACCAAAGCGTCAGTGACTCTACATTATAATTACTTCCACTTGATTTCCACACCTCTCTCCTCCACGCTGATGGCAGATTATTATTACAAAAAAAAAAAAAAAAAAAAAAGAGCAGCGAGAACAACAAAAGAAGACCAGGTGGAAGGACGGTTCGAGGCAACAGCAGCAGTTGGCGTAAACAATGGTGGTCGTGGCTCTGCTGGTGATGTTTTGGGGTAGTGGAAAAGCTGTAACGGCAATGATAGTAATCCAACAAGCAAACACCACCCGAATGAAGGCATTGGTAATAATAATAGTTCCATAGTTTTAAAGCCACAAGGGTAGTCAGCGGCTCACCGCGTCTACGGAACTACTTCGAATAACAATAATAATAATAACATTAGTTTCGCAGCTTGGAAACGAGCTCAATGCGCTAGAACTAAACATGGCTGCAGTAGCATAGTTAGCAGACGACAAAAACAAAGACGCTCCGTGTCCTTGTCCTGTGCCCGGGGCTGATGGCGCAGTTTCTGATCGACTGGAAACCGCAAGCAGGTCACGGCCTTGACATCAGGTCGACGGCCGCTGACCATTTCCCGTTGATCTCATCGGCTGTTTACGTTCCATAAGTACCCACTCCTACCTCTCTCCTCCATGTTACCTCCTCACCTCCTCCATTCCGTTGGTTGGTCTGGGAGTTGTCTGTCCCGTAAACCTGATCTTGGTGGATGTAATTAAGGGTCGCATCGTCGCTACGTAGAAGCTGATAGTCCACCTTTTACTTCGTCTTAGCACTCTAATTAGTGTTTTGGTGACAAAGATGATGATGATGATGATGATGATGATGATGATGATGATGATGATGATGATGATGATGATGAGAAAGAGAAGGAACCAGGGAAAGTAACTGCATATTCTATCACGGATGCTAAAAATCCAGAGCATGAGAGAGAGAGAAAAAAAAAAGAATTATTTAACAATGATGATGAAATGGGGTAGAACTGAAAGACGTAGAACAAAATTATGCAAAAGACAATGAAGAAAAATGAGATGATTAACATATGTCAATGGCAGTGATTTCACGGTCTTGAGTGCATTTCATCAACTGTAATCAAGAGATCGAATTTTTTTTTTATACCAGAAATATTCGGCTTTTTCAGACGCCAGCGTCGGAGTTTGAATGACAATATCCTAAACTGATTTAAAGGCTTAAAGTTTTTGTACTGACAAATGCATCTGCGGGGCTGTACCCGAGGTCAGAGGTCACAATGTCTCACTTGCAGGCATAATCGGAGATACCACGCCATCTTGGGAAGTTGGTTGGTAGGGCAGGGAGGAAGCGGGTATCTCTCTGGTGACAGTTTACCCGCGACTTGTTTTGCCACGAAGAGCCAAGATGCTTTGCCCCTCCCCCCCCTCTCTCTCTCTCTCTTGTGGAACCAGAACTGGTGGTGTTGTATTACGAACTGCGTGTTTGAGAGACTGTTTTGACATGCGCAGTCGAAGTCAACGCCAACGCCAACTCAACGCGCGCTGCAGTTGTAAGACGCTGTGGTCTGCTCCAAATTCGAGATAATGACAAAGTTGCGAGTGAAGGATCCGAGGAGAAAGCCCTGGACTTTAAGGCTAATCTTTCCTACACTGCTTAAATCTTTCAACCACATAAGTGCACAGGTATTATTCTTATATATGGAAAGTGGGTGAGAGGAAGGGATAACGCTATTTTTAGCGGCTGATCTCAGATTGAACATGTCCTTTGCACGAGCTTACGCATGTGAGTTCGAACGAGGGAACAAAGTTTATGGGAAAGAAATCAAGATGGTGGAAACACGGGGGGGGGGACTGTTTAAATAAGATTTTCTGTGTAATTATGACATGCAGTGAGCAAAGATCACCAAACCAAGTGGGCCCGTTCAGACACTGTTAATTAAAACAAACCCCGCGGACAGTTCGTTGCCTCCCGAGGAAAAGGAGATCCCTTTAAAGGTCTAATGGTGTGGGAATTTTTTTATTTTTTCGTATTGGTGGGAAAATCTTCGCGCGAGACATTATTTCCAAAAATTGGTGTGAATAATTCCTTACCCATACGCCGTACCCACTCTCGTTCTCGTCATTCAGCCGACAAACATCACCATGTATAGAAGGAGTTCGAGAACAGCATGGATGCGTTGAGCTGTTCAAGGCATCCACAAAAAGGAAGAAGTGGAACCGCGTGTCAATCAGGAACAACTATGTACAAACGTGACGTCAGGAGTTTGACCTCTTTTTGTCCATGGTGATGTGCATTCCGAGAACAGTCGTCCACATATTGGTATACAAAAGGACTGAGCTTTTCTTCAGTCCATTGCACACCACTATACCTTTAAATCATTGCCCTGCCCGTGAACAAGAACTGGTGCAGGTAAAAGTCGCACTTCGGGTTCAGTGGCCTCAGTGGTTGAGGAGCCTGCCTTGTATAATCCCGGTACAAGGACATGGAGGACATCAAAACCATATCATAAATTTGGATTAACACTGCAAGCCTTTTTTGGAAGGTTTTAATTGCATATGCTAAAATATAGAATCAACCAAAACTAGACGTTTCTAAAAACAGACGTTTCTAAATATAAAATTTTGTCCTCATTGTTATTGCCGAAGTTAGCATCACCATTGCCATCTTCGTCGTCACTTTCATGACTCATCGTCATCCATCGTCATCAGCGTTATTATCAAACTTCACAAAGTTTTGTAAGCTCATTCACGTGGCTTTCGTCTGTCTGTCTGTCTGTCTGTCTGTCTGTCTGTCTGTCTGTCTGTCTGTCTGTCTGTCTGTCTGTCTGTCCTCCTCCCCTTTCTATAGTCTTGCTTAATAAAAGTACTCATGTATGGAGAAAAAACATGGCTTTTCCTATGAGGGAACCCGGTTGAGAGAACATGAATGCGACCATACGATTCTGAAAAGCAAAAGGGGTTTTAGGAAGGGTGGGGAAGCACAATATTATTTAATTGTTTAGAAAAAAAAAATACTTGATTTCAGTGAAAACTCGAAAGTATTCAGAACATAGCTTCCGAGGCAAGGTAGATAGACGATAGCATGTGGAGGAACTAAGCATTCTCCTGTCCCTACTTCTATCAGATTATGGCCAAAAATACTCCATGGATATTAATTACCTCCCGAATATTTACACAGTGGCTAGTGTGTTTACTGCTTGATGAAGTGTTTTTAATCTGGCTTTAACCATCAAAACAATCAAGTTCGCATCCTCTTTAAAAACAGAAGTGTATAAAACATTATTTTCGCTTTGAGAAAAGACGTTTTCCTTCCTGTCTTAAGGCAGCATTTATAACCTCAGTTACAGCCTCGTTCTTTGCAATCTTGGTTTGGGAGTTCATTAAAAGACGAGCTATCAACAGCTAGCATTTTGTGCGTTCCTCACAAGGGCCAAGGACGCAAGCTATTATTACCTCCCCCTTTACAGACCTGCGCCCTCGCTTTCCTTCAGTCTTTCGCAGCCGAGCATTCAGCTACAGCACGGGTGTGAATGGGGGTGTTCCAAAGAAAATAGAAAAAGAAGAAGGGACCAAAAAAAAAACAAACCCGCACCCGCTAACGACTGCGCATGCGTGCTAGAGTAAGGACGGGGATCTGAAGGGGAAACAACTCTTACTCGTGCTTTGAGAATTGCGTGAGTCATTGAGACGCTACCATCTTGCGAGCACGGACTTGGGGCTGAGGGGGTAGCGCTGGGAGGAAGGAGGGGTGGGTGCCTGCATTTCACACGAATTACATCATCGCCGAAGCTCTGAGGCCAGCATCTTCAACCCTCTACACACACACACACATTGCGTCTGTCGTCATCAGGAAGCTACGCGAGGGTTACGCCATCCTGATAGAGGGTGAGTTGGGTGGGTGGTATGCTGGAGGTACCCGTGATGAAGTTGGGTAGGAGAAAGAGCGGAAATGAGTGAATCAGGAAGAAGGAGAGAAGGGGTGTGTGAAGAAATCGACAATAAACAAAAGGATTTCATTTTATTTTTTTACTTTCTTGCTTGCTTTCGTTCTTTGTCATGCGTCCTTATAATACTGCACGGTGACATAACAACGGTTAGAATTTCAGACATAACTACCCGTGTGTTAAATGATATACTGAGCCAGCCCCAAGTTTGTTTGTTTGTTTGTTTGTTCGTTTATTCATTCGTTCTTTCTTTCGGTTGCTCGTCATGTTTCCCCTATTATTTGGGAGCAGATAGCCTAGCAGTCAGAGCACCTGGGTCCGAGACCGCAGGCGGGGATTCTAAACCCACAGGGTCACACAAGCAGTGCTTCATTCCCCTTCCACACCCCAGTTGGTCCAAATGTTACCCCGTATATGGTTGTGGAAGAGAAAGACAACGAGATGGGCGTCAGTCACTCTTTCAATAAGACTATGTGGTCTCGGACACCTCCCTCCTCAACAACCAGACGGTTAGGTTTGGCTTCTCTTACTGTTATCCTATCTTTCTATTTCTGTCTCTTTTAAGTGTTTCCCTTCTTTTATTATTTCTTTAATCTTGATCTTCTTCTTTTTTTGTCCACGTAGTAGTTTCTTAATACGCTGTTTTAAGTCCAACAACAAAAGCCGTTCATCTGAGACTTTTCACAGGGAAGGAGATCTTTAAATATGGAGATAAAGGTGATAATTTCTTAGGTGGCGAAAACAATTATAGGTTGTCATACTAACCGTTCATTGACTTGCCCACGAAGGTTGACAACTTCTAATGGCGAAACCACTCGAAAAGTTTCTTTTTTTAAAACACTCATTAACGAATATCGCAATGCTTCGTGTTGCAAATAAGCTATAATAACATTTTTTCTGACTGCACAAAAATTCAAAACGAAGAAATTGTAATTGATTTTATGGAAGATCCAGCGCCTCGATTTATGCACGTGTGTGAACTGAGGAGCATTTTTGTGTTTTCTTTTCTTTTCCTGCCTAGATGCTGAAGCGTGTAAAATATTGTACTTTTTATTTTAGTTTGGGGAGATATTATAAAGTTGTGAGCTCAGCTCAGTGATCTGAAAAGTATTGCACTCTTGCAGTTACCCTTAACAAATGTGAGTATGGTCAGGTGGGTGGGAATGAAACTCCTCACAGATTAAAAGGTCACATCAAGTTTCTGGATAATGATGATTAAAAAAAATGGCCGATGATACAACACATGCAGCATACAAGACTGTTATTTGTGAGGGCAATACTCATCTCTCTCTCTCTCTCATTTGATGCCTTACCTTTCACAAACGTTTTAGGGGTCAAGTACCCATTTAATAGCTGGGTCAGCTGGGGAAGTACGATGATGCACGGGTGTCTCTGGCCTCGCATGAAGGTGCTGTAACCACTCATCTGTCCGCTTTCCCTTAGATCCAGTATAGACACGACCGAAATATAACTATAAGCAAGTACCAAATCACTGACTGTCCATATATATGTCTATATATATATATGTGTGTGTGTGTGTGTGTGTGTGTGTGTGTGTGTGTGTGTGTGTGTGTGTGTGCACAAGCGCGAATGATACGTGAGTAAGAATGAGAGATTTCAAGTAAATTGTCATAAAAAATCACAGCTGGCGGACAAAAACATTTTTCAAGATTTCTGAACAAACCAAAAAGAAAATGAACACTTTACAGGCTGCAGTAATTTCAAACTAATCGTTAAACGAGACTTTTTTCTTTGCTAAAGTAGGGAAAGTGCAACAGCATGTTTGAACGAACTATTGCAGTCAACCAAAGATAGTTCTTGTAATGACTGGAATCAACTCGTCTAGTCGCTCGTACAGGATTAAGCAAAGCAGTGGGATTTCCGTTGGGCTTTAATGGTGATGCCTGGGACTTGATCATCTGTTAAAGGCATACAGCTACTCAACTCTGATCTTAGGGAACGAGAAGGAATTAACTGCTGACTCTTCAAGGGCTTCCATGATGGTTCCAGCAAAATGCCTACAAAATAAATCTGGTAGGTGTCCTAGAAGACTAACACTAGTGATCAAGGAACCGCACGCGCATTTGCTAACCCCACTTTCTTTAAAGTGCATGGTGTTTTGCGCTAAATAATGTAAATGTAACCCTTAACCTTTCGGTCGAGAAAGAGTAGGAAGATGGTTTTTTATTTCTTTTGGGGGGTGGGGAAAGAGGCGCTGCACAGATTCTCTCCTTCGTTGCTTTTTGTTCCCCAACGTTCTAAGGAAGGAGACAGAGGAGGAGAAGTACCCTGCGCATCACGGGTATCGAACCGGCTACTGTGTGTGTCTTCCGCTTTGAGCGCCAGAGCTTTAATCACTAGGTTATCCGGTTCCTCTAGACAGGAAGACACTTACCCCCTATGTATTTCGGGAAATCGAGGGAAGAAAAACATTCTGTTACAAAGCAGGTCAACTTGGGTGTGCACATGTTTTTAATTAAATGGAAAAAAGTCATTCCTGACAACTTTCATTTCTCCTTAAAGTGACCTGTACCATCGCGGCCTCGTTTTCAGTCAAAAGTGTCCGTCAAAAATTTGAGTTAATCCTTCTGCTATATTCAGTAACATGTTGTCGATCGAAGGGCTGTCATTAACTAGATTACATCGCCTGGAACAGATCGCGTTACTCGGGTGGCGGGGGCGGCAGGAAGGAACGATTGGACCGACTCTGGGGTTATTTGCTGACCTGCTTTTGAGACAGCAGTCATCTTGCTAATGGTTGTAACTTGAGATGATCACTCATGGTGAGGTGTGACCGATAAATAACCGCAAAAAATCTGCAGCGTTTCTTTTTCTTAACCACTTACCCGGAATTTACAATACAAATGTTCTGTTACGCATCACGTAACAACGAAGTGTCGTGGGACCGTAATTATGAAGAGGAGGTACTTCGGTACTTCCCGTGAGAGCTCGGCTGCTGTCGCTAAGAAATTTGCCGACAAGTAAATCGAAGAGTAGAACGCTAGTGAAAAGGTTTCTGTTGCGATATCATCAGGATGATACTGGAGTTAAAGGTCCGAAAGGTCGGCGAACGCGCATTTATAAGGTTTCCTTTAGATCTTTCACTTGATGAGGGTCTAGAAATAGAAGTATTAAGCTGTCAGTGAAATAAGGAACACCAGCACACGCAGAAAATACGCATACACACATACACACATCTGTGAGCTATTGTGTGAAATATCATGCGTGCGCACACAGACACACACATATGCACACACACACACACACACACACACACACACATATGTATATATATATATAGCGTAAAATAACTTGCGCATATATGCAGCATCCGTAGCCTATCGTGTGAATTATCATACACCTACATACCTATATATATATATATGGGTTATCGCATGAACTAACATCCACATGCAACATTTATAGCATATCGTGTGAAATAAAACACACACACGCACATCATATGTGTTACTATGTAAACTAACACACACATACAACATTTGTAGGTTGTTGTGTGAGATAGCATATATATAGATAAAACTTCTGTAGCCTATGGTGTAAAAGAACGTGGACACTGGACACACATATACAACATCTGTAAGCTACAGTTTAAAATCACATTTACAAGCAGACTCACACACAGACACGCACACACACATACACACACACACACACACACACACAGAGACACGCACACACCCACGTACCATTGGTGGTTGTCCAGCGATACAAGGCCGCTTCGTCATACGATCTGTACAGCAGTGGTGTCAAAATACAGCTTTCAGTATCAGCTCACGACTGTTGTGACAACCACTCTGTGTGAGTGTGTGAGAGAGAGAGAGAGAGAGAGAGGGGGAGTGACAGAGAGAGGGACGGACTGAGCTGGAGAGAGATGATATATATATGCGTGTGTGGGTGTGTGGGTGTGGTTGTGCGATAGTGTGCATGTGGTTGTGTTGGTGCGTGTGGGCGTGTGAGTGTGGACGTGTGTGCGTGCTTTTGTGTGTGTGTGTGTGCGTGCTTGTGTGTGTGTGTGTGTGTGTAGGCGTGTGTGTAGGGTGTGTGTGCGTGTGTTTATGAGAGATGGGGGAGTGGATTTGTTACATGTGCTAGCCAACATTACTTCTACAACACCTAATTTTTCTGACATAAATCTGCTTGCTTGCAACATCACATACAGTGCATTTTACGGCCATACAGAACGTAATCCAGAACATGTGTTTACGTGTTCAAACTTCAATTTCTACGTCTCTGTGTGTTAAGTGCATTTAGCTTGTCTGAAAACATAATATGGCTATCCCTAGATTAACCCCTTTGGTTTCCTCCAGCCGCAAGGCCAATGTTTTTATTTTGAAGCTGGCTAAAGCTGTTTATCGCAAATGGGTTAAACCTAACACCACATGGCTGATTCTATTCAGGTAACGCGTGTGCGTGTTTAAGTACAGAAGTACATCACAAATACGAAAATATTTATACACACACACACATTAATCTATAATTCTCTGATTCTAAATCTAAATTGTGATTATGAATTTTTGAAATTTGCAGGTTCAGACTGGAATGATGCCAGTATCAAGATTCAAGATTTAATATTCAAGTATATTTAATTGTAACCTTTTGGTAGCATTTCGAACACATAAGACAACAAATAAAAATGTATATATTAAAGCGTAACATAATGGAGGAACCATATTAAAAGAACAGCAAAGACCAGTTTAAAGCTGTGGCATCTGAATTTATTTCCCGATTTTCTCTTTGTTTTTAAAACACCCAAATTGATTTGAAGTTATGTGTGTGTTTGTGTGCATATGCACGAGGGAGAGAGAGTTGAGAGAGCTGAGAGACAGAAAATGAGCCTGAGATAGACACAGCGAAACATAAAGAGAGATGGAGAGAAAGAACACATACAGAGAATTAGATAAAGGAAGAATAAAGGAGAGAGAATAAGACAAAAGGAGAAATATATATTTAGTAGACTATATCTCTGATAGGCTTATCTCGCGTCACATTTCTACCAGGCCTCACAATATCACCATTATCCAGGCTACAGGCTCTGACTTCCACGAAGAAGTGGAGGAGTTCTGCTAATTGCCAGAAGGAGTCCTACAGGCAGCACCAACGAAGGATACCCTCGTCCAAAAAATAATAGTAAAATGAAACTACATAAACATAAGATGTACTTAAAAGAATTAACACTAGAAATATTGCACCTCAAAACTAAACTGTAGTCTAGAATAGGAATTGGGCAACATACGAGGTCAGGCAACCACCACTGCGGACTTGGCAGGTCTTCTGGACACAAGAGTGAGGAACAATTAGAAAAGCATCAGTAATAAACACCAGCGGCAACACGGAGCAGCGACCCTCCTCCCACACCCACCCCAACCCCCTCCTCCTCCAGCCCCCACTCCCTGTATTCCCCCAGATCCCCATCCCCCACAGTGCGAAATCGCTTTGAGGCGGAAGCACCTTTCGCTTTCAAATGCAACAACAACCAATAAAAACTCGTTCGTGTGTGTATATATATATATACCAGGCATAAACACCATATAAAACTCGTTCGTGAATATATATATATACCAGGGATAAACAACAGAAGCAGAAGATGAAGAATGTTTACAGCGCACAGTCAATAACAGCGAAAAAGGAATCAACAAAGGGATAGCGGCAGGACAGACAAAACCAAAGAATAGGAGACAACGAGAGAGAAAGAAAGGCAGGGAACAGGTTGGCAGTGGGTTTGTTTAGGAGCAATGCTGACAAAAATCATGTGTTTTTATTACACGTTTGAAACACTCAGTGGTGGGTAAGTGGTTTTGTCATCAACGGAATGTCTTAAGGCAAAAGAATGTCTGAAATTCTAACATGGAGTCACACCAGTGCGTGTCTACATAATCTTTTAGGGTCTCCTGTCATGGTACAGACTTGATAGACTTGTAAAAAATAAATGCACAGCTGCTACTCGTGATATAGTTCCAACCTTGCTAGAGACAACCTATGACCCTTTGCTTAAAACATTCAGCTACGTCCACTCCTTGATTTAACCAGACATGTCTAAAGCTATACATAAAGAGAATAAGACTAAAGCTATACCAGAAGAGAATAAGACTAAAGCTATACCAGCAGAGAATAAGACTAAAGCTATACATAAAGAGAATAAGACTAAAGCTATACCAGAAGAGAATAAGACTAAAGCTATACCAGCAGAGAATAAGACTAAAGCTATACATAAAGAGAATAAGACTAAAGCTATACCAGAAGAGTATAAGACTAAAGCTATACATAAAGAGAATAAGACTAAAGTTATACCAGAAGAGTATAAGACTAAAGCTATACATAAAGAGAATAAGATTAAAGCTATACCAGAAGAGAATAAGACTAAAGCTATACCAGAAGAGAATAAGACTAAAGCTATACCAGAAGAGAATAAGACTAAAGCTATACCAGAAGAGAATAAGACTAAAGCTATACCAGAAGAGAATAAGACTAAAGTTATACCAGAAGAGAATAAGACTAAAGCTATACCAGAAGAGAATAAGACTAAAGCTATACCAGAAGAGAATAAGACTAAAGCTATACATAAAGAGAATAAGACTAAAGCTATACCAGAAGAGAATAAGACTAAAGCTATACCTAAAGATAATAATCCCAATGTATGTAAACATGATCATAGACTATAATCACTTATTCATTCTTCAAGTAACGCTATCATTATCCGTTACGGTGTAATAGAGTTCTTGGGGGACACATAGGAACAAACATAAAATATCATTAGCTGCTTCCAAATGTTTTTAAAAGAATAAATGGAAGTATGTTTATCAAAACTATTTGCAACTCACTTCATGTACTGTCAATAGTTCATTCATAATCAGTATTTAGTCCTCCCGACTGTGCTCCATGCTCCGATAGTTTAACACCTGCTTGTTAAAGGTGGTGTGGGACGGAGAAAAGAAAGAAGAAAAGAAGAAGAAGAGAGACTGAGATTGTTTGAAATTAATTCTTCATTGCTACAAGAGCTAAGCTCCAGCAAGAACATAAGTCATAATACAACCTAATAGAACCACTATAAACATAATATAATTACAAACACACACATAAAAAATACATTTTAAAAAGTCTTCAAGGCCATTGGCCAGCAAAACGAACCTAAGCAATTAATACTAATCTTGGCTTGCCTCACAAGTCCCCCATCCCCAACCACCACCACTCACACACCATCTTCAAATTCACTGCTCAGCAAAGCAAACGGACCGGTCAGCAACAACCTTCTCTTCGCCTGCCACTCAAGCACTCCTCCCTCAATCGTACAAGATCATCCCATCCCACCCGCATCTCACATACACACTATAATATATTTATATAAAGAAAACATTACACCTTAAGAGCTTTCAGAAATAAGAGAGTGGGAGAAAGAGAAAAAAAAGAGACCATAAATGAAAATGAGAATGAACAGAAAAAAGACACCAGAGAGAAGAGAGAGAGACAGAGAGAAAGAAGGACAGAGAACGAGTGACAAAGACGGAGACATGAGCGAAAAAGAGAAAAAAAGAATTAGCAGAAACAGATTGAGGACACACACACACACACTCACTGTGACACACACACACACACACACACACACACACACGTACGTAGACACCTTCACGCACGCGCGACGCAGGGCACGGTCGATCGGTCCTGCTGACGTTGCGTGCCCTGCCCAGTCCTGCCCTCCCAGCGGCGTGCCGCAAATAGCCTGCGTTGTCGTCGCCGACACGGAAAATTTAGCCGCACTTCACCTGCCACCGCCGCTGCTGCTGACGTCCTTTCGATCTGAAATAGAAGCTCGACATTTCCCTCACTCACCCCTTCCCCTTTTTACCCCCTCCCCTCCTGCATCCTCCCAATCGCCACTTACTATAAATTTACAACTCTCAGCAATTTCCTCCCTAGCGTGATCAGCTCTGTAACCATGGGCGGCCAGCTTTCTCCATTCCCCACACCCCACCCCAGCTCTCCACACACACACACACCGAGCCCAGTCTTTAAGTCATCTGTTCATTTTCTCCAGTCACTTTGGAATCCAGATTTTTTTTCAAAGCATTTTGCACTTGTTGATAGATGTTCCCCGCCTTTACGCCAAAAATACCAAAAAAATACGGGTAAAACAAGTTTAACCAGATAGCGACGACAGGTCACACCAATTATACTGTGCAAAAAATATATATTTATACAGGGAGTTGACGGGAAGACCTTCTTACGTCCGCAAGTGAGTTACTGCAATTAGAGAATAAAGAGTAAGAGTGAACAGAGTTTCTATTAATTCTTCACAGATTCGATTTTTCCCCCTTATTTCTGGCTAAAGGCGGTAAACTGATCGCCTGGCATGTATCCTTAAGGCTGTGGCATTTTTGGAGTACCAGATGGCAAGAAAATATAAAGAAAGAATGACAGAATGTAAGACCGAAAGGCGCGGTAACACAGAGAGAGAGAGAGGGGGGGAATAAACGAATGAAGGAAGGAACAGACTCGTCAAACAAAAGAAAGAAAGAAAAGATTTGCCACTTTATTGGCACACGTTTGACACGTTGCACCGGGTTATTTACTACATAATTCTCACAGCTGCTACGTTAACGGACTGGGAACAAATGTCATATGGCTGCTACACTCGATGGATGGCACCGGTCCGCTACAGATGCCATGACAGTCATGTTAACCTCAACCACAGGGACAGCGTGGGTCTGCAGAAAAAGAAGCCAAGTAGTCGCCGATGAAATGACGTCTGGCGAAACTGACGCTGAGACTGCTGGCAAAAATGGCAACATGACTGCTGGCGAAACTGGCAACATGCCTACTTACAAAAATGATGTCACAGCTGCTGACGAAACTGGGAACACGACTGCTTACGAAAATGACGCCACATCTGGTAACGAAACTGGGAACATGACTGCTTACAAAAATGACGCCACAGCTGCTGACGAAACTAGCAACATGACTGCTGGCAAAAATGACGCCACACCTCGACAGCTGCCTGCGAAAGTGGCAACATGACTGCTGGCAAAAATGACGCCACAGTTGCTGACGAAACTGGCAACATGACTGCTTACAAAAATGACGCCACAGCTGCTGACGAAACTGGCAACATGACTGCTTACAAAAATGACGCCACAGCTCGACAGCTGCCTGCGAAAGTGGCAACATGACTGCTTACAAAAATGACGCCACAGCTGCCGGCGAAAATGGCAACATGATCGTTGGCGAAACTGTTGCCACGACAGCCAGTATCTGGCAACATGTTTGATGGCGAAACTGATGCCCCAAGTGCTAGCGAAGCTGACGTGATCGCTACTGGAACGGACTTGTTTGTGGTAGTGACTCATCGCGCTCCGGAAATACCACCGAGTCACGGAAACCGATAAGCAAAGAGACAACAAAATACTTTTTGCCTCGGAAACAGTTGAGGGCCTGACTGTCCGGAAAACAGAAACGGTGTTTACAAGTTTGACACGAGGGGCAGAGAAAGATCAGGAAACGTTGCCGGCCATGACGAAATCGAGACAGGAAGAAAAGAAAAAAGCGACCACGCATGATGGGGGGAAAAAAAATCGTCAGACGGACGAAACGAAAATGAGGAAAAGTACCAGAGAGAATGAAATGGAAGATGAAAGGGATGTTTCCCACCCCCACGATGAAATGCTGGTGAGAAACCCAGGCATTTCCTGTTTTCAAGTTCTGCAGTCGATCGCCTGCTGGTTTGCAGCCAGTGGGTTGTTGACAAAAATAAAGTGCAACGACAGAGATCGAATACAGAACACGGGAAATAATAAAATAAAATCAGGATGTGGAGGCGAGGAAGTGGAGAAAGGAAATGAGTGCAGCTGAGACTAGAGCATGGCGTGCTAGTCACAAACATAGAGAAACCTTTCAGTCGAGAAAGATCGAAGCCAGTAACGCATCAATCTTTACTTTTGGTGAAAAACGCTATGGCGCCACCCCACCGGACTTCCCCTTTAGGATAAAAGGAATAAAATTAAAATAGCCTAGAGGAAGAAGAAAGAATAAGGAAGAAGAAGGTGACGAGAATGATGTTAAAATTACAGATGAGAGGAACGATGAAAGACGAGACATGAGTTCGCTTGTTGGTCACTCTCAGGTTGTCTGTCTGTCTCTCTCTCTTTTTTTGTTCTGTGGGTTCTCCGCAAGGGGTTTCGAAACTCCATGCCTCCATTCTATGCCCTGTACTTTTGTGCACACATTCTACTTGTTCTTATCGGTTGTCGTCATCAGCTGTGTGATGAGTGGATGAGTGTGTTGTGATCATTAGCTGTTTGATAAGTGAATGAGTTTAGTCATACTGGTGTGGATTTTATTATTGACTAGCATGCGATTTCAGCAAGGATGAGTTAAGTATTGCTATTGTCATTCCTGAATCCCAGACACTTAATCCCCAGACACTTAATCCCCGGACACTTAATCCCCAGACACTTAATCCTCAAAATGAAATTTCAACTCAAAAAATTATGAAGTGAATGAAAAATTTAATTCAAATTCAAATAATACTTAACTTCAACATTTATAACATCCCAGTCTTACGAGAGTTACCCAGAGTTACCACGCGACACATTTCTCTTACGGTTATAATATTTATAGTTCACAAAATAGCAGTTTTGAGTGTTGTGTCGCGATTTGGGGATTAAGTGTCTGGGGATGAAGTGTCCGGGGATTAAGTGTCCGGTCACCGTCATTCCTACGTTGTCGTTGTTGTCTACCGAGGAGTGTGTCATCTATCCTTCCCGTTATTTTTTCCGACAATGTGATTTCATTTCAACATCAAACTTCATATTAAGAAACATTAGGTTTGACGGTTTGTGCAAGACTTTAAGAATTCCTTTTGTTCTTGCTTATTTGAGTTATTTTCATCTTGTTTATGACATGTTGTTGACACGTACTTTCTGTTAAATGTTTGTTGTTTGAATGAGTAATTCAAACTTTCTTTGACCTGTTGCAACGCTGCTGCTGTCTTTGATTATTTTAATATTTTGATGAGACACTTTTAATTATATTCGTTTAGAATAATTTGTATATATTTCGCCTTGTTGAATGAGAACATCAAATCTTTTTATTTGTTGTTGCTGTTTCGGACTAACTTAATACCGCTACTTGATCCTTTGCGATGCTTGGTGCTGTGAACAAAGTGAACACTAAGTAGGCTAAGAGTGTGAGCACTGAGTAAGAGTGAGTAGCTTCTCGCTATCATTGTTTTAAATCTCCTTAGAGAGAGGCAGTGAAGGTCGTGTCAGAGGCGAGTGCCATGTTCTCTGTGTGTGTGTGTGTGTGTGTGTGGCCGTGTGCACGCATCCGTATAGAAGAGCTTATATGTATGCACAACAGTAGGGGCTTTCTAAGTACTGTAATTTGTGTTTTTGTTGCTTTTGTTGTTGTTGTTCTGTGTGTGTGTGTGTGTGCATGCGTGTTTGTTAGTGTGTGGGATGTGTTTGCATGCATGTTCATGTATGCACACGCCTAACAGTCCGCTGTGTGACGTTCCTGTGTTTCCGTCTAGCACTGCGAACGTCTGTGTGTGTGTGTGAGTGTGTGTGTGTGTGTGTGTGTGTGTGTGTGTGTGTGTGTGTGTGTGTGTGTGCGCGTGCGTGCGTGCGTGCGTGCGTGTGTGTGTGTGTGTGTGTGTGTGTGTGTGTGTGTGTGTGAGAGAGAAGTACGACTTCTTCTTCTTCTTATTATTATTATTATATAATTTATATAGCGCTCTACCATATTAGTTTATATTCTGAACGCTAATCGAGTACATAATATGAACGGTGGAAATTGTACAAGTGAACACAGAAGTGAGACATAAGTGTAAAGTAAAGTAAACAACAAAGATAATAATGGATAATAAATAACAAAGATAATAAAACTAGCAAAGTCGGCCCTTAAAACCGAGCCCTATGGGTCAAAGGCGGGACTGCTGAGAACTGTCCAGCAAGTAGTAAGTCTTGGGTCTTACCCTAAAGGTAAGATTCAAACCACGCTAGGACAAAACCCGAAATATCATTAATCAAGTGAGGTGGCAAAGCACGATCGAATGATCAATGTTGTCAAAGGCTTCTGACTGGTCTGACAAGGTATATTACTTTACTCAAAACATTTATTGTTCCCTTTCGAAAGTCATAAAGCACAATTCTTTTTCTAAACACACAACAATTTCTATTCCCTTTCTAAACACATTTACTGTTCTCTTTCTAAACACAAAATACACCATTCTCTTTCTAAACACAACAATTTCTATTCCCTTCCTAAACACATTTACTGATTCCTTTCTAAGCGCATAAAACATTCTCTTTCTAAACACAAAAAATGTATTCTCTTTTTAAACACATTATTTCCTTTTGAATGCATAAATTATTCTCTTTCTAAACACACAACAGTTTTGATTCCCCTTTTTCAACATATTTACTGTTCCCTTTTTCCATATGCATAACACATCATTCACTTTATAAATAATAAAACATTTACTGTTACTGCCTCCGAGCGCCATTTCGATGAACTTAACTTCTCGGTGTTTTTAATACAGTTTTTGTCAAACTTTGACATTTCTGATTTATCAGCGGGTTTGCCGCCATCCAGACGTCAGGTGACCAGGGGAGTCTTCTTGCTAGAGAATGGCTGAAATATCGATACCACAGCTATTTGGTACATTTGTAGCTTTTAGTTTGATACAGATGCAGATGTTTCAAGTCCTTTAATATGTTGACTTAAACTTGTTTACAAGAGACAAAATAAAGTGTAGTGAAGAAGAAGAGGACAAACAAGACGAGAAAACCCAAGACAGGGATGCAATAGAAACATTTAATTTGTTGATTCAAATCCGTTTTATCAATGACTAATAGTTTACAATAAATTGTTATTCGTTTTCAACAAAGTATTTATCTTGTATCCGATTGTGCATGTGCTGTTGTCCCAATCCTTCAATAGTGAATGTTTGCATGTGAATGTTTCAAACTAATCAATGGATGAATGAGAATTCCTACACAATTTTATGAATCAGATCAGTATATGCATTTAAATCATCATGCTTTTATGAGGGGTCTGGTTTTCCAAACGATTATTTTAAATAGTTTTTTTCTTAAATAATTGCCACACTTCTACTTTGTTCCAGCCGCACATATTAAGAACCCTGAATTGTAAGTGGTTCGCCATGTCTAGGCAACAAGGTCCCGGAAATGCCTTGTAGATGTCGTTGGGAAAACCAGAGCCGATGAAAGATTCATTTGCAAAGAACTGTCCAAGGCTGGCACCGCTTCTGTTTCTCTTAGTCGTTATAGAACAATTTATAGACATAATGACAAAAGGTCAAGTTTGATGGGTGGGGGGAGGGCTGACCCATTGTAATTTTAACGAAAAAAAATCCAGAATTGTTTATAAACCCAAATTACTTGTAAGTAAAAAAAAATAAAAATGACTTGTAAGTAAAACAAAAATTTTAATGACTTGTAAGAAGAATTAATGATAATATAATCTATATTTAAAGGGAAAGAGGCTTAGCTATGTAATGTATACCTATTTAGTATATTTGTCTCTTTTAAGTATAAATTCTTTAAAACAGAGGTCCGCAAGGAATACATGGAGAAGAGACATGTTTTTTTGTTTGTTCGTTCGTTCGTTTGTTTGTTTGTTTTTGAATGTGTGTGTGTGTGTGTGTGTGTGTGTGTGTGTGTGTGTGTGTGTGTGTGTGTGTGTGTGTGTGTGTGTGTGTGTGTGAAAGAGAGAGAACCGCTGTCTTATCACCTCACCGTTTTGACTGAAGTGGGTTGCCATACACTTCGGCAATCATCAGACCACGTCAGGGTTATTACGTGGGGGTGGGAGACTAAAATAGATGCTAGTACAAATAAACAAAGAACTGCCTAATGATCACAATACTCGTCTGTCGTCAGCTTCTACAACCCACACAAACCACACTAGATTTGTGTGCTGTGTTGTTTTGCCCTGATGGTCGCCACTCGACATTTGTCATGGCGCAGTCCAGACGTGAATATTACTCCACGGCCTCGAATCCCAGCCGTACACAACACTTGTCTCCACAGACATGAATATTTATTTACGGGCCTGTTGCGATCGTAGTTAAGCATGTCACTTGCCGTATCTCCATATACATGAATATTACTTCATGGGTTCCAATCCCTGCTGTACACAATACATTTCACAAATATGTATTTAAAGACGTGAATGTCGCTTTGCAGGTTTTGTCATAACAATAATAACTGTACACAACACTTGTCATTACACAAAAGCGCTGTGTGTTGTTATCACTGAGGTGTGAGAAGATATTTTACAATCCCAACTTGTCACAACTGAACACAACACTTGACATTTCTGTACAGACGTCAAGATTAATGGGGTTTTTTTAAGGTGTGCATAAATAACACTTGTCATATCTCCACAGAAGCGAACATTTCTCCACAGGTTTGAATCCCAGTTGTACACAACACTGTCACGTCACGACATAACAACACTATGTGGTTTCAATATTTGTGACATGGGGCATCTCCAACAATACACACAGACACTGGTCGTGTCACTCGACGAAAGCATTATTTTTATGCTTTCCACAGACAAATCTGCAGCTGGACACAATAATTGTCATTTACTGCAAGACCTCCGTAAAGTTGCAGCTTTGTTATAATTCCAATGGCGCAGAAAATGCAGAGTATCACAACAGGATTTCCGCAGAACTTTAGGGTTTTCTGTAGGCGCATTGATATCATTCCACAACCACAAAATACGCCAGCAGTATATGATCTCCACAGACATTTAGAGAAAGGTAGGTGATAATCCGGGTGTGCGCACGTTACATGCAAACACTGCTCTGTAAGTGTGTGACAGGCTCCTGGAAACCTTCATGATGCGTGACCAAATGTCGGATTGTAAGTCAGTAGTGTGACTAGAAATGGTGTGCCGGTCACGTTTGTGCTGCCTCACTGAGAATAATGACTCAGTAGTGGCAAGAGTCATCTGGGCATCTCACCGACATGTCTTTGGCAGACACTGACACCGCAGACTGCCCCACGATACAGCTCCTAACGGCATATAAGCCACATAACCCGACATAGTGGAAGGATTCGTGACATCACATGACCACCTTACCTACTGTGACACATGTTGATGACTTGGCACTAAATTTGTGACGCCACATAGCTACACCTCACTTTGACATACTGCACTATA